>UESW01005008.1:473129-556325 GCA_900491605.1 Calamus simplicifolius | reverse complement strand
TCGTTGCTGCTCTCTTCTTCTTTTGCAGCTTTGAGGGCAATCACTTTCTTCTTCTTTGTGTCCTCCTCTACATGCTGCTTCATTGTCAGCTCATGGGTCATAAGTGATCCTAGAAGCTCCTCTAAGGTAGAGTGTTGAGGTCCTTTGCTTCTTGGATTGCTGTCATTTTTGCTTCCCATGATCTTGGTAGTGACCTAAGAATTTTCCGAACAAGTTCTGAGTTAGTATATGTCTTACCAAGACTTTTTAAACCATTTACAATATCTGTAAATCTAGTATACATGCATGCAATGGTTTCAGATTGTTCCATGCTAAACAACTCATATTTATGAACAAGAATATTAATTTTAGATTCTTTTACTTGGTTGGTACCCTCATGGGTAACCTCTAATCTATCCCAAATCTCCTTTGCGGAATTACATGTGGAGATTCTATTAAATTCATTTGCATCTAAAGAGCAATATAAAACATTCATGGCTTTAGCGTTAAGCTGTGCCATCTTCTATCATTATCATTCCAGTCCCTTTCGGGCTTAGGAACAATAGTGCCATCAATAACATGTGTGGGTGTACTAGGTCCATTAATTATAACACCCATAATTCATAATCAGAAGCTTGAATGAATATCCTCATTCTTTCTTTCCAATAAGAATAATTTGAACCATTAAACAAAGGAGGTCTATTCGTAGAATGACCTTCAGCAAATGATCCAACTTGAGTTGCCATTTGGATCTTTAGCTCTTGATCGTGTGATCAAAATCTAATGAGCACTTGCTCTGATACCAATTGTTGGCCCAGATGACAACCCAAGAGGGGGGGTGAATTGGGTTCTTTAAAAAATTTAGCCTTTTAAAATAGTTTGCTTAAGAAAAATGAAAGCAAATGCAATGTAAATACAAAGTACAGTGAATAAAACAGAGATAGAGATAGAGTCAATGGAAGCACGGCAAACACCAAGATTTTATAGTGGTTCAGTGTATCCAACACCTACATCCACTCCCAAGATTAACTTAGGTCCACACTATAATCTTCCTTGATTACAGCCGAGTTGTTTTACAAGCTCACAACTCAAACTTGTTGTTTTTCCGGGATCACAACGAACCCAGCCGGTTTCCGGGCTCACCAGCACAAAACCCTAACACAAGCTATACTAAGCTTGTACTGAGGTAAGACTACCTCCACTAGTTCAATCCCCCAGATTGAACTAGACACAAATAATAGAAATATTATTTTTTAATTACATAGCTCCTTAATGAGCAGATAATCAAATAAAAGAATAAAGTTTAGAGAAGCCTGATTTGTAGTTGGTTGGCTTTTGAGCTTTTCTTCTTTTCTTCTTTTCTTCTTCTCCTTACTAGATTGAATCAAGCCTCAGCTCCGATTCTTCACAGTTGAATCAGTTGAGAAGGTTTTGAGCTTTTTCTTCCTTTCTTTGAAAGTTGAAAATCTTTGATTTGCTCTTGAATAGCTCTTGGATTTTCTTCTGAAGCTTTCTTGGATTGTTGAACTTGAGCTCAGATGAAGCTTCCTTTGATTTCACACTTTTTCTTTCACTCTATTTTGAATCTCGGATTTTTTCAAATGATGCTCTGTTTTTCTAATTTTCTTTCTTTTTCTCTCTTGATGTGTATATCTCTCTATTTGTATGTTTTTGATTTGAAAACGGCTCCTCTATTTATAGATTCTGCAAAAATATAGCCATTAGAAACAAAGAAATATAGCCGTTAATGAAAAATCTTACCGTTGACGCTGAGTTGGCATTCAGAAAAATTACGCCCAGATTTGTTGGAGTCGACTCCTGCTTTCCGCGAGTCGGCTCGAAGACGCGATACCAAAAATAGAAATATTCAGAAAGTTAAAGGGTCGACTCACCGAAAATAAGGTGTCAACTCCTGACAGTCGGGGGTCGACTCATGAAAGGTAAGGGGTCGACTCGCGAAGTGCTCAGAAAAACACTCCTCTGGTGTCTGAGCGGAGTCGACTCACACAGTCATGGAGTCGGCTCGACAGAATCGGGGGTCGACTCTTGAAATCACAGGGGTCGACTCATGAAAATCAGGAATCTCTGTATACTGAGTGGAGTCGACTCTGAAACTCTAGAGTCGGCTCCGAACGTATCAAAAATCAGAGTAATTTCTGATTGACTTGAAATTCGTTCCAGATTAATTTTAAATCAATTTTTTGACTTGAATATAATAAAATTGTCATTAGGAATCAATTCAAGAATTGTTCCAAAAACTCATTGATTGAAATATAAAGTAAAAGATTTCTTTTTGAAAGCTTAAACATGGAGCTTGAAGTTACTTTCAAATTGATTAAAGGTCATACTTAACATACTCATTGATTGTTCTAAATAAATTCATTGCTCATGTAAATAAACTCATTGCATCTTTTAATATACTCATGGCTTTTGGTAATCATCAAAATCAATAAGATTGGGGCAACAAATTCTTAACAATCTCCCCAACAATTCCTTTATCGATGAAGGGTTGTCCGATATCATCTTGAAGGATCTCCGGGGACCGATGTAAGGCCATTCTGAGGCCCTCCCAGAGACTAGATTGAAACATACCCTGAATAGGGAGAGGGTCGCGGTCACCCCGAGGCGCTTGCACAGTGAGATAAACCCGATGAGGTTGCGCCAACTGTTGGGGGCCATCATGGTGAAGCATATATTATAGAACTTCATCACCTCTCGCACCAACGGATGAAGAGGGAACCGGAGACCTGCCCTCAAGCTTTCCTCATAACAAAACGCCACATCCCCTAATCCGGATGTCACCCTATCCTCAGCCGCCGGGAGCAACAAGACGATGTCCTGGGGGATTCTGTACAAGCAACGCATCCGTTCCAAATCTGCCAAGGTCACCTCCGAAACTTGGTCGCTTGGGCTCACCATTTCTTCAATCGCAAAAGATGCTGAGTAAGATCGCAGCGAAAATAGAAAGACGAAGTTCTTCAAAGGAGAACAAAAGGGGCTCTATAAATAAGGGTAGTGCCGCCGCGACTCAGTTTTTTCAATCGAAACCGCCTTAGGGTAAGGATGAGACGTTCCAACCTAGGCGTCTAGAACTGCCGCTGCGGGCGCCGTGAAAATCAAGATTTCCCACGTGGCGATTCCCCAGCCGTTACCTTCGCCCCTAAGGAATGATGAATCCACCTTGGAAAGGCAAGATGGCCCCACGGCATTAATTAGGGCATCATTGCGCAGGTAATCAAATATGCATCCCCAAGTGCAGATCGCGCCACCTAAGCCTATACTCCCTACGCCCGAACCTACGCTTCGAACTAGGGAGTGGGGGGCATGTGTTGAGGGGTAGAATCGTCATTGCATTGATAATCGTGCGAAGGGGCTAGGATCAGCCACATCCCTCCGCCCGCTACGATATGCACCCGAGGAACAAGCAAAACTAATATGGTCCGTCAGACCATGCGACCTCTGACTCGTTTCTTTTCGGGTTTCCATAGCCTGACCTTTCCGAACTATCCATGGCTCGGCTTCCCTGAGCTTCTTGTAGCTCGGCTTCCCCGAGCTTCCATAGCTCGGCTTCCTCCGGGCTTCCATAGCTCGGCTTCCTCCGGGCTTCCCATGGCTCGAACTCCTCCGGGCTTCCGTAGCTCGGCTTCCTCCGAGCTTCCATAGCTCGGCTTCCTCCGGGTTTCCATAGCTCGGCTTCCCCGAGCTTCCATAGCTCGGCTTCCTCCGGGCTTCCATAGCTCGGCTTCCCCGAGCTTCCCATGTCTCGGCCTCCTCCGGGCTTCCGTAGCTCGGCTTCCTCCGAGCTTCCATAGCTCGGCTTCCCCGAGCTTCCTATAGCTCGGCTTCCTCCGGGCTTCCATAGCTCGGCTTCCCCGAGCTTCCCATAGCTCGGGGTCCTTCAGGCTTCCATAGCTCGGCTTCCCCGAGCTTCCCATAGCTCGGCGTCCTCCGGGCTTCTATAGTTCGGCTTCCTCTGAGCTTCCATAGCTCGGCTTCCTCGAACTACCTATAGCTCGGCCTCCCTGAGCGATCCATGATCCGATACTCACCTCCATGGAACCTGACGCGGGAGAGCCTAGACCTATCGTAACAGAATCCTAGGCAAAGAATTATGTTGAAGAGTGGTCTAGGACCTAATATAGCTACCTAGGATCTACGCATCTATCAGATCTTAGGCCATCAAGGAGCTCTCCTAGCCGTCGATCCCTTAACAAACAGGATACGGATCCCACCGGTCCCACAACGGCCTGATTCGATTCATCCTCGTATCCTAACAATCTTCGAACCTTCCAGAAGGCGCTCAGATCCAGGTGATTGCCTACAAATACGACACCCCCAGATTCTCTCAGGTATGCGCTCACAGCCCCTGACTCACTCTCACTCTCTCACTCTCCCCCACTGCTCGTCGGCGCTCCCCTAGAGCTCCCGATCGGCCACCCTTGGAGAGACTCCCCGGAGAGATCCCTCTCCCCATTTTATGTTGATCACCGATCCCCACTGACTTGAGCGTCGGAGGGTCTTCTGCGGAGGGCCACCCTCAACGCCTCTCGCGCGAGGACTTCTGTGCAAGTCTGACCAGGAGATCGACTGCACTCGAGTCGGAGGACGGATCCCGGCGGCAACACCACGCAAACTTCATAAGAGATGATGATGACATCCATGATCCATCACACTTTTCACGGCATCTAAGACAAAGAAAATACAAGAATTGACCAAGAATACTTAAAGAAGATAAATTAAGGACCCAGTTGGATCAAACAGGCTTCCAAGAGTCAAAGTTCATGATAAGCTGGTAGATTCTACGTTGTATTTGTTTATTATATCTGAAAAGAAGAACCACCTCCATTTCCAAGCCTAGAAGACAAACGATGGATATTTTCACAACTCTTTTCTTTCATAACATCGACTTCCATTAAAGGATGGTCCCTACTAAATGGAAAATGCTTGGGAGTCTGGATTGTTTGTCCTACCCCATGGTTATCCCCTTCGAGTCTCAATCGTTAAAAAAGATTCATACTTAGCAAATTAAAAGCTGAGTGCCAGATATTAGCATTTGAACCAAGGTGTGATATGATGCCTGAATATTTATTTGGAAATGGTTTCCTTTTAATTGGATGCGATAGAGATTTGGGAAGATAAGGTTCATGCACTGAACGCTAGCTCTGAGTTCATCACTCTTGCCGTGATTTTGGAAGATATTTAATTTATACTATATATTAATCTATCAGCCAGCCGGTCAGTGGGAGCAAAAGTATGGAATATATTAACAGATTATGATTCCAACTAAGCATAATGGTCCAGAGAAACGTGTGGCTTCTAAACCCATTATTGAGATGACCAAGAATTTTGCCATTTATATTCTGCTAGTCCTTAGGAAGAATGCAGCAACGGATAATTCAGAATCAACATAGGTCTACTCCAAGGACAAATCAATGGTAAATGCTGCGTGCTTCTTTAGAAGAACATCTGTAAAATGGAAGAGTTTCTGCTAGCATTAGGTATCATTGATTTTTTTTTACAAAAAAATAGTGTTATCGAACGATTTTCTGTCATTCTTTCAAGCGTGAAAGCAGTAATTAAGAAAAAGCACTACATCTTGATTTAAACAAATGACACTAATCTTTCTTTTCTTTCAATTTCATTGACAGCAAAAGAGTATACTTGTCACACCCCAAATTCATCATCTGATTCGGCCACGTGATACGGCCGCATGAACCCTAAGGCAAGCCCTAGAGACCGTGCAAGGCCTGATCTAAACAATCCACACTATATTCCACAAAAGTTTTATCATTTAAAGAAATAGCAATTATCATAATTTAAAAGTAAACCGGGTAAACATCCACTAGTATCATAAACATAAGTTTATTGTTTTTCCTACAATCTTTAGAAAAATTTATTAAAATATAATTTATATCTATCTAACTAATTTCAATAACTGTAACGTCGCTCCATCCCATCCTATAAAATTAATCACCTCAACCTGTAAAAAAAAATTTCAACGGATATAATGAGCTCAACAGCCCTGTAAGAATCCCCTACATAAAATTTACCTTCTTACATAGCAATTTAATAGATAATCTTTATGGTATAAATGCATGATTAAGTAAAACCAACTACCAAATCAATAAATATATAGATGCCATCATGCAATCATGTAACACACATCTAATAACTTCAGACTCAACCAGTCATACATTGGATCCAAATTCATCTGATTTTTAGTTCTAGACTATCATAACCACGTTCCAGCCCATGGCGGGGCAACTGTCACACTCCAGCCTGTGACGGACATACTACCATATTTTCAGCCTATGGCGGGGCCCACATTGTCACACTTCAGCATGTGACTGACAACACTACCATATTTCTAGCCTATGGCAAGGCTCTCACATGGCCAACCTAGAGCATCAACCATCATGCACCCATGTATCACAACCAAGACATGGCATGCATATCAATGCATCGTAACTTAACCATGACAATAAAAATTTCATAAGTCATATTTAGGCAATATTTCTTAACCAAACCAAACCAAGAATCAGAAAACAATATGAAATCCACAATTCGCCCAATGTAAATCATCAAAAACCAAACAATTATTATTTATACAGAACCGATAAAAATTATGTAGGAGAATTCTTACTTTACAATTTGGCTAACAACCCCTCACTGACAACTCGAATTTAATTCCTCCTATACACGTTGGTTGTCCTCTTCAGCTGACATAATTCATATATTTATATAATAATAAAAATAAACTTTAATAAAAATAAAATAAAATAAAAATTAATTTTTTTTAGAACCCATCATTGGATCTATACCGCAATCCGAGCACTCACCCTTCTCCTCTCTCTTTATATATATTTATTTTTATAATCCCCTCATCACGTTCATCACATGTGCCTAATTTCTTTCCATCTTTAATGATCCGCTAAGAACTTACCTCTCTTTCCTAGCGTTCAACGATATTATGGAGGGCTTTGCTTCCCCCCTTCTTTTCTCTTCCTTTTCTTCTTCTTTTTCTTCTTCTTCTCTCTCTCCTCTCTCTCTCTCTCTCATTTTTTTTTCTCTTGGCGGCACTATGAAACAACCCAAGCTGCCTATTCCCCTTTATTTTTCATGCTGCCAGGTTGGCTAGGGGAGGAGGGATTCCTCCCCTATTTTCATGCGTAATCCACGCGTTTAGTGGGATTGGACCGGTCCACTTTAGGCTGGTCCAATTCCATGGGCCTTACATTCTCTTCCCCTTAAAATAAATTTTATTCTCAAAATTTTTTTTACCAAATACTTCAAAGAGTTGGGGATGCTTGTCTTTTATTTCTGATTCCAATTCCCAAGTGGTCTCTCTTTCTGAGTAGTTGCTCCATTGTATCTTCACATAAGGTATAGTACAATGGCGTAAAACCTGATCCTTTTTTTTTTATAATTCGCACTGGATATTCATTATAAATCAGGTCCTCTTGAAGATGCAATGGCTCATGCTCTACCACATGATTTGGATCTGGAACATATTTCTTCAACATTGACACATGAAAGATATTGTGTACTTTGACAGATTTGGTGGTAATGCTAGTCGATATGCCAGCTCTCCAACTCTATCTAAAATCTCAAATGGACCAATGTATCTGGGACTCAGTTTATCACGAAGTTCAAACCTCATCACACCCTTGCTAGGAGAAACCTTCAAGAACACATGATCATCGATTTGAAATTCTAGTTTCCTCCTTCTGTTGTCAGCATAACTCTTCTGTCTGCTCTGAGCCATGCGAAGACATTCTCGAATTACTTGTATTTTCTCCATAGCTTGTTGCACTAACTCGAGTCTCAAAAATTTTTGCTCACCAACATCATCCTAACAAATTGGAGACCGACATTTTCTTCCATAAAATGCTTCATAAGGAGCCATTTGGATACTTGCTTGATAACTATTATTATAAGTAAACTCAATCAAGGCCAGATGATTATCCCATGCACCACCCAAATCTATAGCACAGGCTCTTAGCATTTCCTCCAAGATCTGTATAGTCCATTCTGATTGTCCATCTGTTTGTGGGTGAAAAGCAGTACTGAAGCTCAACTTGGTACCAAGTGCTTTATGAAGACCTTTCCAAAAATGGGATACAAACCTACTATCCTGATCAATACATTCACAACAGGAATGTCCTCTGTGCGAAGCCCTTTTGTTGGGTATACAGCACTGTAGCTAAATACCCTTCACAACCTTTCCTGAGAAGCTGCTTGGCATGTAGTGCCGATATCATTTTTAGTTGGGCAGATGACTTGCCACCCATACAACTAAACTCAACTTGCCCAGGAATTTAAAATTTCACTATCTTCTCAAAACAGTCAATTGTAACATGATAAGCTGCTAGCCAATCCATTCTAAGAATCGAATCGAAATCCTTCATTTTTAAAATTAACAAATCTGCCTTCATCTCCATATCCCCAATAGTTAATATGCAATCCTTACACATTGACTCCACTAACATAATATCTCCACTGGGTGTAGAGACACACATCTTCACTTCTAATAGTATAGGTGTTAACTTACTACTTTTAATATCCATATATCAATCAAAGTAATTCACCTTTCAAAACTTTCAATTCAAATAAGATTTAAAATTTTCTCCACCCACTCTCACTTCAATCCTAAATCCTAAAATCTTAAACCATATTTTTATGCCACTTCAGTCACCTTTTTTTTATTTTTCATCCCGAATGATCATAAACCTATGCTCTAATACCATTTCTGTTACGCCCCAAATCCACCATCTGATTCGGCCACGTGACATGGCCGCATGAACCCTAAGACAAGCCCTAGAGACAATGCAAGGCCTAATATAAATAATTCACACTATATTCCACAAAAGTTTTATCATTTAATGAAATAGCAATTATCACAATTTAAAAGTAAACTGGGTAAACATCCACTAGTGTCATAAACATAAGTTCATTATTTTTCTACAATTTTTTAAAAAATATTAAAATAAATATATATATATATCTAACTAATTTCAATAACTGCAACATCGCTCTATCCCATCCTTTCAAATTAATCACCTCAACCTGTAAAAAAAATTCAATGGATATAATGAGCTCAACAGCCCCGTAAGAATCCCCTACATAAAATTTACTTTCTTACATAGCAATTTAATAGATAATCTTTATGGTATAAATGCATGATTAAGTAAAACCAACTACCAAATCAATAAATATAGATGCCATCATGCAATCATGTAACACACATCTAATAACTTCAGACTCAACCAGTCATACATTGGATCCAAATCCACCTAGTTTTTAGCTCTAGACTATCATAACCATGTTTCAGCCTGTAGCGGGGCAACTGTCATACTCCAACCTATGATGGGCAACACTAACATATTTTAAGCCTATGGCGGGCCCACATTGTTATACTTCAGCCTGTGACTGAAAACACTACCACATTTCTAGCCTATGGCAAGGTTCTCACATGACCAGCCTAGAGCATCAACCATCATGCACTCATGCATCACAACTAATACATGGCATGCATATCAATGCATCGCAACTCAACCATATCAATAAAAATTTCATAAGTCATTTAGGCAATATTTTCAACCAAACCAAACCAAGAATCAGAAAACGGTATGAAATCCACAATTCACCCAATGTAAATCATCAAAACCAAACAATTATTATTATATAGAACCGATAAAAATTATGTAGGAGAATTCTTAGTTCACAATCTGGCTAACAATCCCTCACTGACAACTCAAATTTAATTCCTTCTTATCATGTTGGTTGTCCTCTTTAGTTGACATAATTCACATATTTTATTTAATTAATAGAAATAAACTTTAATAAAAATAAAGTAAAATAAAAATTAATTTTTCTTTTAAAACCCATCATTGGGTCTGTGCCGCAATCCAAGCACTCACCATTCTCCTCTCCTCTTATATATATATATATATAATCCCCTCACCACATTCATCACCCGTGCCTAATTTTTTTTCATCTTTAATGGTCCGCTAAGAACTTATCTCTTTTCTAGCTATATATATATATATATATATATATATATATATATATCCCCTCACCACATTCATCACCCGTGCCTAATTTTTTTCATCTTTAATGGTCCGCTAAGAACTTACCTCTCTTTTCTAGCATCCAATGATATCTTAACAATAGAGGACTTTGCTTCCCCCTCCTTTTCTCTTTCTTTTCTTCTTCATCTTCTTCTTCTTCTCTCTCTCTCCTCTCTCTCTCTCTCTCTCTTTTTTTTTTTTTCCTCTTGGCGGTACTATGAAACAACCCAAGCTGCCTGTTTGTCCTTATTTTTCACGCTGCCAGGCTGGTGTAGGGGAGGAGGGATTCCTCCCCTGTTTTCACGTGTAATCTACGCGTTTGTTGGGATTGGGCCGGTCCACTTTGGGCCGGTCCAATTCTATGGGCCTTAAATAGCTAGCTAATGGAGCCTAAAAATGCTTGCTAGCCAACGCACTTTCATGCCTACGAAAACTATTATCTATGCTTGCTGCTAGCTAAATGTCAATAGAAGGAAAGAAAAGATGGTCACTCCTTTTAAGAACATGGCTTGCCTTGCAACTGTTGCACCTCACTCGATCGCTCAGTCATCTACTTGCTCATGAATTTGTTGCTTCACCAAAATCGATTAATCGCCTCCTTTCCTCTGCCAAAAGATACTTAGCTAGAAACAACAAAGAAGGGGAGTTGAGGAAAGCCAACAATAGCAATGAGGGGGAAGCTATCATAGAAGCTTTACCCATGCTCTACAGAAATTATTATTTTCTTACTGAATGACCTTTTTCTAATAGTCTCCTTTAATCTTCTTAAATTGAGAACAAACGCTGTCATCCTTTTTATTCAAGAACCCATTAAGGAAGGGCATCAGCCCGAGAAAAGGAGAGTGTCCGAGTGGTCAAAAGTGACAAACTACAAATTCGTTGAAGGTTTTCTACATAGATTCAGACCCTCCCTCTCCCATTTGTTGTAGACTTATAAGAGAAGACAAAGAAGGTGCCAACATAGGAAGGTCAACCGAGTGAATTTCTTTCTTAGAACCATGAAGCAAAATTATATTGTATGCTAGTTAGAAAGGTTGTCGAGCTAGCTACTGCAATCCACAGAGATTCCCCATATATATTGAATCCCGATGAGACAAGAATAGAAGCAAGGCGCCGCTTTCGACGTCGGCTTGTAGTCTCTATGATGGTACACAAGCGCCAGCCAAAATGCTTCCTTGGTTTATGATCAAGCCAAGTGATACATATAATAGGAGGGCACATGCCCTATAGTTTTCAGTTGCAAACTCCTCCGAGCCTTAACCCTGTAGCCATATTATATTATTATTATTATGTTATGATTAAACATTATATTATGCTTCTAGTTTGAATATGTCGCCTTCAAGTGCAATAAATATAGCTTTTTCAAGTAAAATTTTATACAAAAAAAAAACTTTAAATTTGAGCCTTTTCAAATAGAATATCTAATAACTTTTGCATCACTCTAAAATATATTTAAAATTTTTGCCGAACACCTTAAGAACACTGACTCTATCAAACGGGGCCTGCCATCTCCATCAATTCTAGGAAAAGTCTTCGTGCACCATCTCGGGTGCACAAAGCGGGCATCAGAGCTCCTGATTGGACGTGCGCCTATGCAGGGCGCGCCACGGTCCAATGGGCCATAGCATATGCACCCGCATGGGTGTGCAGCCAATAGCCGCACCCAGTGCACAACTTCATGCACCGAACATGGTTTACAAAGTCGTTCCCTCGGTTCTATGCCTGACTAGGAATCCTATTGGATAAAGGCTAGGAATCCTATTGGATAAAGGCCCACGGCCTAGTCCTTGTTTGGGTTTGAACCTTGGTTTCCTCATGACTTGGCTAGAAGATCGAACACAACTTGTGTGTATGTGTTTCGTGCTATGCCAAGTTCAAATCAGAACCACTTCATCCTTATTAAAATTTAAAGGAAAAGTTCTTCTGCAACATGTGTGGTGCAGAAGCGCGCACACTGCGCACGATATTGGCCATGCATACGTGTGGCCATGCATATGGTACAAAAGGATAAAAATGTCCTTGAGCACGCATGGCTCACATACAGTTGGCTCACATATGGCCAATCACCGTGCGTGGTGCATGCATTCTGTACCACGTGCGGTGCACAAAGACCTTTCCAAATTTAAATCCGGCACACCATATTTTGGGCTTCTAAGAGCAAAGGAAGATGATGATGGCCATTTGTTGGGCCATATCTTTTTTGGACTTTCTTATAGCCTCCTTTTTCCCAATTCATTATATCGTTGATCGATGAGATGGACGAAGTATAGTTGTCCTCGTGATGCGACCTCCTTCTCAAGTCCAGATGACCTTTACTTCACGCATTGGATGCATGCATTGGTCGTGCGCTCGTGCGAGTGCACGTATAGGGCATGCCGTGGTCCAATGAATTATGGCATCATTTTCGGTGCATAAAGCCATGCACCAGCTGCACACATTGATCGTGCGCCTCTGCGAGCGCACAATGAGGTGCACACATATGCTCACACGAAGGCATGGCCAATGCATGCACACAATCGATACACATCTTTATGCACCGAAGGCGAAAGACTTTTCCTACTTTCCAAAACGTTAAACCTTCGATCAACCAACGCTCTAAAGCTTCAAAGCGCTTTTCTTTGATTCTATGCCAACTTTGCTTGGCTCCCCCCTTTGGTCTAGGCTGTAAATGGGCCAAACAAGTATCAAGCCCAACCTTTGTCATTCGAATTTGTTGGGACTTATACGTTTTATTCCCCACTGCAATCTGGGTGCTCCGCATTTGCTGGCGCGATGGTCAAAATTTCTCGACGTAGCGATATTTTTGCCGATTTATCGTAATTGGATTCAAATCTACTTATTCCATCCACACTAACAGCATTTAATGAAGTATTGTCTTTTTGAAGGATTCTTATTGGTTATCAGATATCCTTCTCACTCCCATGATAAATTCAAATGAATATGTTCTTCAAACTTAATTCATGTTAAAAGTTTATCATGATAAATGAATCTGTTTGTTATAAGAGGATTTGTTGTTTCTGGCCTTTCTTCACTTTAATTATTATGTGAATAAAAAAATCATAATAAACTTTTGATTAATATTTATGTCTTGGTTCAAGAAGAGATAGCATCTCTTCTTCATGCCTATGAAGTTTTGAAAAATTTAAATATCACAAAGATAGATGTAGATGTATGAATTTATCAAATGAACTGCACTACTTTGTACATGTTAAAAGTCTATTGGTAAAAGAAAAGTTGGAAAGCCTAATGATTTTTCACCGCTCTCAATCCTCTTTCTTTTATGGAAAAGACTTTATACATTGCATCCGGTTTAACAAGACCTACATGAGCTGTACCACCCCTTTTTATTGGTCCATAATACGACACATGTTAAGACAGCTTTACACATCCCAATGGAAAAAATTACGGCATTCCAATTTTAAAATTACGATACCATAGTTATAAAATTATGACACCCATTCAAAAAGCTAAAAAAAATTACGATATCCCGGTTGTAAATTGACGACACCGTAGTTATAATATTACGATACCCATTTAGAAAACGTATTTATACATAAATTTCAAAAAAAGCTGAACGGATATTAATGCACGTCATGTCAAAATTTAAGATGATACCAGTTGTAAATTTTAGTTATAAAATTAAGATACTCATTAAGAAAGTCAAAAAAAATTATGACATCTAGTTGTAAATTTACGACATTGTAGTTATAAAACTATGACACCCATACATAAATTTCAAAAAAAAAGATATTAATGCACGTCACGTTAAAATTTAAGATGGCACCCATTTATAAAATACGCATTAAAGCCTGTCCATAAATTTTTAAAAAACTAAATAGGTATTAATACACATCACGTCAAAATTTAAGATGATATCATTCTTCCATCGTATCAAGCCATATAGGATTCATATGGAATAATAAGAAGGGATGGTGAAGTCCACATAGGACTTGCTGTAGTAGAGGCGATGAACAAAGACTTTTTCTTGTCACGTGCACCAACTACTTGCTTCTAAAAAAAGATGAAACATGTATTAATAATTTTGAATTAGAAAACTTTTGGAATCAAAAGACTAACACTATCCCATCCATGTTATTCTTTTATTTTTAAAATGAAGTAGAAATAAAATTTTTAAAAATAATTTATCTTACTTTCGTAAAATTTTCTAATTGTTTTTTTTTTATTTTTTCAATATACAACTATTATAATATAATGTTGCAAGAAAGTCTATTTCACGTGACATATAACTGAAGTTATTTACATGTTAAAATTATTTCAGCGGCGCTACGCATCCCAGGTTTAAACCACACACAAAGAGACCTGGAAACGTTGCGTGTCAATTGTTGCTCAATTCTCCACCAAAGCCAAGGGCAGGTGTCCGAACCAACCGCCTCCGGTTCGCGATGAAGTTATCTCGCAAGTCGCTGCGTGAGATGTCCTGCACGACGGCGAAGGTCAAGCGTCGATCTCCTTTCAAAAGTGATTACTCCCTTCTCACTCGATTCCATTCTCTTTTCCTTGGATCCGGAATTAATCGAAACAGGAGAAGGTATCCGCGAGCGAGGGGAAATCCCAGATGAGGTCGATCGTCTCGCGTTTGATCCACTCGCACTCCTCCCTCCCGCGATTGTAGTAAGTCCACGGTTCCGCCGAATGTGTTTTCTATGCCAAACAGCTGGGGAGATTAGAGATAAATTAGGGATAGGTTTTGGCAATTGCTTTACTTCTTGTTTCAACCCTTGTGTCATGCTTTCATTTAACCGAGAATATCTTTCTCCCTCTCTTTTTTTTTTTTTTTTATGTATGTATGAATATTTCTCTGATTCTCATGTTTATGAATTCCAGTACGGCAGGACTGTTAAGAAATGGGAGGTTATTGTCTACTGATTCTAATCGCGTAGATGATCCTTTTAAAGTAGAGGAAGCAGAGACAGTCAAAGCGCCGCCACTTCCATCAGATAAGGTAGTTTACAATGTTCTTGGTTGTTCCTGATGACCCTTGTCTAAATGTTCCTTCTTGGTTGTTGTTACAGTTATTGGTATTGGGGGGCAATGGCTTTGTTGGTTCACATGTTTGCAAAGAGGCTTTAGAGCAAGGCTTGTCTGTTTCTAGTCTTAGCAGGTACTGTATTTCTGAGAAGCTCATAATTCAATTCAATTGAGGGCCTTTGCATCTGGAATACAAATAAAGTCCTTATTCATCATGTTTGTTTAATATATTTTTTGGGAAAGAAAATCTGGCAAAGTACTCCAATATGCATGTTTCCATTATAAAAATTCGGTTAGGCGCTATGATTTGTGAAGGTGCATTGCTAGAAAAATTGCGAGGTATAAAAGAAGGAAAAGAGTATCAGGAATGGTTAAGTGGGAACTTTGGGCTTGGAGTAAATTCACAAAACATCAAGAGCTGGTGATACAAGGGCTGGGCATAGGAAATAATGGAATCCCTTTTCTGTAAAACAACTGGATGTGTGATGAACTGAACAAGGAATCCCTTTTTCTGTAAAACTACTGGATGTGACGCACTGAACAAGAAATTATTTCAGCTGAATTGGATGTTACTGAATATGTGAAAATTGGGTGGGAACTAGGAAGAACCAGGAGGCTCGACGCATGTGTTTGAAAACAGATTGTTGACTGTAGAAGATTTTGTTAGAGCAAAATTTGCTGAAGATTGTGAGATCAAATGTCCTCCATGCTAATTATCTATTAGATTATCCTGGTTATTAGCTTGACTTTAGTCATTGTTCACCCTCTACATGCATGGTCTAGGCTACATGTGATATACATTGTTGACTCATCCCCTATTAGTTTAAGCTTTTTGGGGTTCATTGGTTTCTGAACATCTAGAAATATGAAATATTATAAGAGCATTAAAAGGCTTGTTGAACCTAGACATATACATCAACGTATATATTGACTTTTTGGTCTTAGTGCCTTCGTGAAGATTGATGTTCCGTATGATTCTATTTTGAACTAGAATTGCCCTGGATGAAAATTCCTTCTATAAAGAGATAAAGGGCCCTTTTATTGGTTGATTGTGACAAATCTAATATGATATCCTGCATTCACAAGAAGGAAAGAGGTGTTCATGTTTTCTCCAGCAAAACAATGGAGAACTATGTATCTGATGATCTTAGTGGAAATATACATCTGTGATCCAATTTTAATGACAAATGCATTTAAAGCTGTTCTACCACGCTCTACATGTAGATCTTTATGTAGTGTACGACACTACAATTCTATTGGAGTTGGCAAAAGACCTTTCCTTTCAACTTTGCTCCTTGTAAGCATGAATGGAAGAACCTTCCAAACTATTCTTACTAAAACATCACACATGGAAGCATTGAAGGAATAGAAGAGTAGGCTGCTAAAGATCAGCTTGGATTATAGGATGAAGATTTTCTCTGACTTTGATACTCCTAAGTCTAGATGGTCTTGAAATTGTGGTCCAATGATATGAACACTCTGTTAGTGAAGTCTGAAGATCTAGCATAGATTACAGAACAAGGGCCTAAGAGTTTTATTTTATGTTTGATGTAAATGCATCCAGTGGCTCCATTTTGGCTGCCTATTTGGGTTGTCCTTGAAAATGAAATGTTAATGTAATTGTCAGACTAATTTTTATATCTATGCCAAGATATTGCTTAAACATGCTAAATTTAGTTGGTTTCTTTGGTTCAATATTTTTTTTATCTTCTCCTGTTGACCACTTCACTGTTTACTGCCCTAAAAATGTATGTTTATATCTAATTTTAAATGAATCCGCAATTCCAACTAAAAGGACTAATTTTTTTTACTTGGACTATCATTTACTTCTATTTGTTTCTCAGATCTGGAAGGTCATCGATACGTGAATCATGGGCTGACAAAGTTGTGTGGCACCAAGGTAGAACATCTAATACTAATACATTGCTTTGTTCTTGGTATCACAGTTTGGTGAAGTTGAAAACTTGTTTCTCTTTTGGCAGGAAATCTTCTTATACCTGATTCATTGAAGGATGTTATTACTGGTGTAACTGCTGTGGTATGCCATATCTTGCTTAATACTCTGCTCTTGTTAGCATTAGTATCATTAGGAGTATATTTGAACATCACAAAATGTATTGGTGGTAGTTACAGTTGATTAGGAGATGCCGTTGGTGGTGATAGCCTCTTTTGATTAGCATGGATGCTGAAAGTCTATGAGCTTTTGCCTTTTTTGTCATGCTAGTGACCAGGCACATGCAATGCACATTGGTGGGAAGAGAATAAAGATAAATATGATGATCTCCATTTTTCCTAAAGATACTATTTCAAATAGTATTCAAATATAGTTGATTTCTGTGATTTTACAATCACTCATATTCCTTATTCACTCATTTAATTCCTAAATAGATAAACTGTTTCCTGATGTCACATTTCATTTCCGAGGTTTCCTTATTTCATCCTGATTTCTCAAAAAAGCCATGTTATAACTTTTAATTCATAACCATTTTAAACATCTATGGTTTCTGAATTTCCTTAGGTCTTAGTTTTTGGAATTTTAGAATCTGATGTTAAAAAATTTTCCTTGTTTGTATTCACACCCAAATAGATTCATTAGGATGGTTATTATCTGATTCACTTTCCCCCCTAATTGGAATTGGATTTAATAATAATATTAATAAAAAAAGTCAACGTGTGAAGAAAATGTGCGGGAAGGTAGAGGATTGAGTTTGTCTGTGTCGAAGAATCGGTGGCAATTTCAATACAAGAAGTTTATCGGTTATGGATGTGATGCCACAGTACTTTTTCCTGTATGGGTCTTATTTGGTGCCTACGCGATTATCTTAATCATGTGCTTCTGTTTATCTTGATCTTCAGCCTTGCTATTTGTCTGATTCTTTTCGGGTCTTTTCCTGTTTATAAAGATCTTGAGGGGTTAGTGTTGTGTCACTCTCCAACTTTGCAGGGTTGTATTGATCACATTTGGATAGATAGCTTCTCTTTGCATCAGCAATATACATCACATATCTTTATGTACAAAATTTGGAAAGAACAGAATGAATTATGTGTAAACGTGTTGCAGTACCACCTCTTATTTGTAATTTTTTAAACAAAAATATGCACAGTATGTTATGTATGTATTTTAGAAGCCTTTTATGTGTCTGTAAATCTATCAAATTAAAATAATAATAATAATAGAGAATCTCTTGCAGATCTCATGTGTTGGAGGTTTTGGGTCAAATTCTCATATGTATAAGATCAATGGAACTGCAAATATCAATGCTATCAGAGCAGCTTCTGAGCTAGGTATTTACATATTACTGCATTTTCATATTACTATTGGATGTCATCCTTTGAAAACCAAAATTTGCTTTCAGAACATCAGAAAACTAAGGCTACAAGAAAGAGTATGGTGGTGGACAATGACATAGAATATATGACTGTATTGTTAAATAGAGTTGAGGAGATAGACTGGAACAACTGGACTAAACTGGCTTACAGCTTTATGGTATTAAACCTAAAGAACATATGGTGAGAAGGAAAAAGGGACTCAGTGAATCATCAAAGTCAGCATCAATCCGTGGGGAGGCTAATACTCTTTTACACCAAAAGGACTTGCAAAATTACAAACCGTATTTCAACATTTTGCAAATTAACTTGTATATTGCTGCTAATTTCAACTTTGTTTATCTGTTACCTTAGTTCATTATTTTATATTTCTGTACATATTTCTGTTACTTTTTCCCTTTTTTTCATTTATTCCCTACATTTTGAGCATTGGCATGTCTTTTAGTTGCACAAGTATGTCTGGTTGGCATATTTAGTCTCTTCATATTTTACTCTTAAAGTCTGAAGACTTGAGTCATATGCTTGTCGTACATACCTACGTTAAAGGTACTTACTTTCCAAAATAAAAGTCTAATTTTCCTTTTCATTACCTTTGCTTGACCTATATAAGCTGTGCATTCTAGGCTAAGAAAACAAATATATTCTGTACTCTGTTAAAGTCTTTACTTAATTTGGCATATTACACCCACAACATGATACATGCCATTTCCATTATATTAACTTCATATACTGTTTTAGGAGCCAGATTGATACTATAATGCAGTGGATTCATTATCTTGACCACAATGATAACATATTGACCTTAGCATTTAATTCTTTATAGTTCATCATTATCTAGCATCAAGCTTGAGTTCTTTTGCTTTTTTTTTTTTTCCTTTTCTCGTGCGTGTGTGCATGCATGTGTGTGTGTGTTGGGAAGGGAGGGGGGGTGCTGTTGTTGCTTGTGTATGTGTTCTATTGGGAACAAGAAAGAAAAGGAAAACAGAAAGAAGTAGCTATTAATATTGCTGCCATTTAGGTCTCTTTTGATATGGTTGCAATTTTACACTCTATTCTCTCTTTTGGCATCTTATTTCCACTTTTAAACGTGAGATGCCACCACGGTGCACCACATCCTTCCCATTTTTTAAAAGATTTTCCTTAGTACAGAACTAGGGATCTCATTCCCTTCTTCCATAGGAGAGTCTCAAGACTCTGTTCATAGAGGTCATTCATACTTCAATCAGTGATTGATTGGCTTCATCCAAAATGAGATTCTGGTCTCAAAATTTAAATCAGATCCTAATCTTATTTGTATAAGGAGTCCTAGACCCCATTAATGGGGTTAAATTCCTCTTAATAGGAAGTAGGCCTTTTTGTCTGTTTCCATAAAAAGTCAATAGGCTTCATTGAAACAAAGACTTCAGTCTCATAATTTGAATAGGATCTTAATCCTTTTAAGGAGTCCTGGAATCCATTAATAGAAGTTGAATCCCTCTTAATTTAAAGAAAACTTTCAATTATGCTTCCATTAGAAGTTAACATATTTCATTTAGGACAAGATTTTGATTTTATAATTCAAATAGAATCTCAATCTTATTTTATAAGGAGTTTTAGGCTCCATTTGGATTAGTTGCTGGGGCACCTTTAAGTGGCTGTTGGCAACTGTTGGCTAATAGCTATTTAGGCCAACAGTTAGTCCAAACAGGTCCTTAAACTCATAGAGGTTGAGTGTCTCTTAAAATGAAGTGGTCCCTTGGTTATAATTAAGTAAGGAAGTGGTCCCTTGGTTATACTTAAGTAAGGAACGAAAGACAACCAAAATGATAGCTTTAATTCCATTATCCGGGGCAAGATCTTGATCCTTGATTGAGCCTTAGACTCTATTGACAACAAGAAACTAAAGGCTTTTAAACAAAAAGTATATCTTAAATTATGCTCCGAAGGAAACTATAGAGTCATAAAATAAAAAAGAATACAATGATGGTTTTAAGATAAAGTAGGCTTTAACCCTTACTTTAAAAGAAGTCTAAATGCTATTGACAATAGAATTTTAGCCCTACTTAATTTTCAGAAGTCTTAAGCAGAATGATATTGCTAAATATAAATAGTGGTCATGATTTATGAATTTAAAAAATTTCATGAGAACTCATTAAATTCAAAAGTTTCTTTTGTAAACTAGATACCTCTATGATATCTTTAAATGCCATACATTGATACTCTTAATTTCATAAAATTCAAAGTATAATTTTAATTCTAAATTGATGATATGTACACCACTGGTTAGAAATTCATTTATCCAGTTCCTTATGTCCTTTTTATTGCAGGTGTAAAAAGATTTGTTTATATCTCAGCTGCTGATTTTGGTGTTGCAAACTATCTATTACATGGTTATTATGAGGGAAAGGTATTGTTGTTTAATGATTCAGTAATTTAATTGTATCTTTTTTGGAACTATAGCAGTAAGTTTAGCTTAAGACACCATAAAAGTTCAGCCACTAGTTTTAATAACTTGTCGCTAAGGAAAAATTGGACTTGAGGTGTATAATCATCTAGAAAATTCTCAATTATTCCCTTGTTTTGATAGTATTAATAAAAAAGTGATGGTTAGTTTTAGATTGATAATGAATATTGATATCTTGGTATATAAATGTAGAATCTCTGCAGGTTGATGTATTGCAGTTGATGGAGACTTCTAGTGTCAGTTCTTGAAGTTATCGGTTGTTTGATCTATCTTCTAAAAGAACTTGTATAGCAGTAACCATTACAGACAATGTCTATTTCATCTGTATGCTAGAGTGGCTTCATGAGTCTTATGGTTGCAATGAACTGACTCTGTCTAAATGAGATTTGTAGGGTCCGGTTGTCAAGTTCTGTCAACTTTTGTAAATGATTTGTGTTTGGATCACAACAAGTTGGACCTAGATTAAACCTGATTCAGGTGAATCTAGTGGTCTTCCAGACTTCTTCTTGAAAAGAATTCTGTTGCGAGTTGATCCAACCATGGCAAGTCAAATGTTTGAAAGATCGAAACTAAAGGACTTGATCTATTATGACTCATTTAGCTTTAATAATGGAATGGCCCCAAAATTTCCACAAATATTGGACAGAAAATCTAAATAGGTTGATATTATGTAAGACCCTGGCTTGAGCTGATTGGTTTGTGGCCTTAATAAATATTTACCATCGATCAACTTGTATTTAGTTTATAAATGAAACTTTTACATAAAGTAGAGGGTCTTCTTACAACTTGGCGCCTTTGTAATAAAATGAGCATGCTGTTCATATTGACAGAGCCATCAACAAAGCCAATGACTCAGAAGACATCACTGAGAAAAGGGTCATATCTATAGATGACTTTTGAATTTGACTAAACAAAATTTATAACTAATTTAAGTGTTGCATTTTGAGCTTTCAGGTTTTTCTTTCCTTTTTCTTTCTTTTCTTTTCTTTTCTTTTTTCTTTTTTGCCTTTTGTTGAAATTATTACTTTCCAGCTCTCAACATAATACTTTATCTATGGCTTATCATTGTGTTGCAACCTTATAGTGGAATGGCTCAGAACTTTAGCTATCTTTTATTTCGTGGCTCGAAATAGTAGATGCTAATGCTAAACAGATATGAGCATGCAAAATTATTTTAATTTGTAACCCATGTATGCATAATTGTTGAATGATTAAATGCTAAAGTCATTGATAAGGTGAGTTTCATCCTGGGCTCACAACTTCTGACACCAGGTGTCTTTTTGGCAATCCTATATTGCAGTTCAAAGCAGACAAGCAGTTAAGATTTGATGATAATTAAACTAGACTAGCCTTTGTATAATGTGGGTGTGATTCTCAATGGCCTCATCACTATTGTTTTATTATAATAAGTCATAACATTAACCATAATTTCAACCTTGTTCCCTGTCGGTTTAGCAAAATACAATTAAAAAGTTTATGACAAGGCTAAAAATTTGGTCAAAAAGAGAGGTTTCCTATCATTTAATGTCACCAGAATACCTAGGCTAGACTATTAGAGCATCTACATGGGATTTGTAGTAAGTATCATGATGTTTAAAAACCAAGAAAGCTGAAAATTTATCTAGCTATCTTCCATTATATTAGGTATATTTATGAATTGGGCTGGTTAGATGGTGGTTGTATAGCATGTTCAGTATATGTGCATCTCATTTCTTATGCTTTCTATGTTTGTAACGTTAGAGGTGTCATCGACTTAAGCATATGGATTGGGCATGTCCCGTTCTTTGAGTTTTGGATGTATTGCAATTATCATAAATTTTCAGATATTGCAGCATCATCTTCTCTTCCGAGACCTCCATTACAATTTTGATGTTGGTGAACGTGCAAGAAGTCTTAATGTTACTTCTGTCTATTATTGTTCTGTGGAGACCCAAAATTCTGTCACTAGGCTATTTTAATTCTTTTTCATCTTTGTGGCTACACCTAACTTCATCAGTATGCTTTTTCCGAGCTACCTTATGCAAGAGGAATTGATATCTTCCTTAAAACCAATCATCAGGTTTTTGATTCGGTTGATTTTGGCATTGAGTCAAAACCATGTTATTAATAGTAAATATATCTTGAAATTTTATTGTCACTTCCTCTTCAGGTTGTTCTCTGTAGCTTTTTTTGTTGGATTTTATCTTCTCCACCTCCTGAATCTTCTTGCTTCAGTCCACGTAGGCCAGAATGCCATTGCTATCTCATAATTTATTCCTAGAATTTGTTTTTTTTATCTCTTTCTCAATTTTTGACATTTTCAAGGTTTAGTTTCTCATTTTTCTTATCTTGGACCTGACCTGTATGTGCTCGATAGTTGGTCTCTTTGCAGTTGCAGCATGGCATAATAATAGAGGAATAAATTTTAACAGTTCAAATGTTTACCTATTAGATGTTTGATTATCAGATGCTATGTTGTACAACTCAACTCAACTCAACTCATCTAAGCCTTTTCCCAACTACATGGGGTCGGCTACATGAATCTACTTCCTCCACTCTTTTCTATTCATGACCAAATCGATATTTAAATTTTAAATAGTTATATCTTTTTTAATATAATCAAATAGTTATATTTGATTATTTAGATGCTATATTGTATGGCTGAATATTTGCATTTTAAAGAGGGGCACTGGTTCATGAGTAAAATTTCAGATTTTGGAATACTGAGGTGGATGAATGATAACTACGAAGGATAGGGTTGAAACCTATATACTGGATGTAGCTTAAATTTGCTCTGCAATAGGCACTAGTGTTGACCAATCAAGGGAGTATAATGATGTGCTACAAAGACTGGACGGGTGGTTACTGTGTGTTGTTGGGATGGGAGTGGATCTATAGACATTGAAGTGGTCAAATGAGGGAAGAAGGAAGCTTGGTGACAGAATTTCTGTAGACTTGTATTCTTGGACCATTTTAATCCTGACAGAAACTAATTTTGTTTTTTGATTTAAATATTGTTTACCTTTTTTATTTTCATTATGTTCCTAGTTTTATCACTTGTGATATTGCACATGTCTGTATTTATCATGCATGACAAGAATTTTTTCATTTATGGCGCAGAAAGCTGCTGAAGCAGAGTTGTTATCAACATTTACATACGGAGGTCAGTTTCCTTGATACTCGTTTCCTGGATGTTAGTTCTGGAATCAAATCCTGCTCTTGAACTTTTTCAGGAGACAATACTAGTAATATATTCAGAAATTCATTTAGTTTATATAGAATGAGGACTATCAGGAAGCCTCACAGTGCACACAGTGCATTGCGTGTATGTTGAGGATATTAATATGATTGCTTAGGGAAGAATGAATATATCATAATTTATCTTTTACAGGAGTTATACTGAGGCCAGGTTTTATACATGGGACTCGTCAAGTTGGGAGCATGAAGATACCACTAGGTGTTATTGGATCACCTCTAGAGATGGTAAAATCTCTCTCTCTCTCTCTCTCTCACAAACTGAGAAGACTTTGAATCACAAGAGTTCAATTGACTGCAGATCTTACAGCATGCGAAACCGCTGAGTCGAGTGCCACTTGTGGGTCCTCTCTTCACTCCTCCAGTGAAGGTTACCTCTGTTGCAAATGTTGCTGTGAGAGCAGCAACAGATCCGGTGTTTCCTCCTGGCATTGTTGATGTGTATGGTATCCTGCGCTACAGTGAGCAAAAGTGACCTCTCCCTCTAGAGTAGGAATCAACGCTACCAACTCTCAATGTTCAAATTTACTCCTGTTCGTCCCACACAGGGCACCATGAGGATAATTACTCTGTTCATCTGATTCTGACCATGTAATAAGAATGCATGAGTTTATGCAGAGCTCAACTCTTTTGTACATTTTGGAGCATTTTCTTAAGCGGTTATTTTGGATGTAAAACTAGGTTTTTTCTACTAGGCTTGCTTCTTAAATTCGCTTGCTCATGTCCTCAACTAGGCCTAAAATTTGGCCCATAATTTCATTAGTTGAAAGAAAAGATTTGCTGCACCGAAAGGCGGTGCAGCAAGCGCACATCGATCATGCGGATTGACCATCTGCGTATGGTGGCATGCGAAAGGTGCATGGTAAGGCCCATTGGGTCACCATACACGTGCTGATATACGCAGGTGATTAATCCGTGAGGCCGATGCGTGTTTGCTGTATCAGAGGGCGGTGCAGCAAGACTTTTGTTGAATGAGATGGCATGTGATAAAAGGTTCCAATGCTTTCAAACGTGCACTGGTTCAGGAGAAGAGATGGCCCAATTTGGTTGTTTTTGACTTTAGCCAGCTTCACTCGAGCCCCAGAAGGGAAGGAGGTTCATTCAAGTGGTTGTAACTGTTAAGAAAACCTAGAGGAAGGCAAGACATCAAATGAGCAAGCTGAGTTAAAATTATTGTAGTTGTGTTAATTTAAGTAAATGTGAAGATTCCAGAAGAATTTGGAACACGAGACGTCCTTAAGTTTCCATCTAAAGTTATCAACGGCAAGCATAATTTAATTGATTTCCCTTGTCTAGAAACAAAACCCTGGACCTATCCCTCCCTTGTCTAGAAAGAGAGAGGGGTGCTTTATTTTTTCTAAAGACATGATAAAATTTTATGCTACACGATGGCTAATCTTAGCTATTTTTTATTTTTTTATTTTTATCATTTAGCAATAGTTATTATTAATTTTAAGAATATAACTATTCTATGTAGTTTATTATCCTGTTGGACTCCATATAATTACAACTTTAAAATCAATAGCAATCTAATTGAGGATTGATAAAATTGCATGCCCGTTTTTCAAAGAATCATTCAGCATGGTGCTGGGCGCTAGTTGAATGTGGAGATGAGCGAGGGAAAGGAAACCAAATGGCTGCTGGTGGATCAAAAACAGAGGGCAGCAACGAGGAAAAGGAGTGACTCAAGAAGAAGGTATGGCTTGCTCTCCTTTAATTGGCCCAAACAAAAATAAAAACAAAGCATTAGAAATTAGAAAGATAAACTAGAGAATTATTCTTGCTTTGCGAAAGTAAAGGATTTCGATTGCTGCTTGCATTTCTTGGATTAAAAAGGTAGATGGTAGTCTCACCTCAGGTCCAAAAAGTGGCTAAATGGACAGGTATGAACTATAAAGATGGTGATACTACCAAGCACACAAATAAAATCTATCCCAGTCTAAGTAAATGCAACCACAGATAAAACTGATGGGGCCAGTTGACTCCTTCCTCTATAATAATCACGTTTGGACTTGGCTTTGGCAAGTTAGCCCATCCTCGGCAGAAGGCCCAACTTATCTCAGGCGGCCCCTTTGTCCGGATGGACCCCGCCTCCTAGACGGCCCTGAGCTTCCTCGGCGGTCCCGAGTTCCCACGATAGCCCCGAGCCGCCCGACTCCTCCGGCCTTCATCTTGGCGGCCCCAGTTCTAGGCAGCCCTTGTCTCCATGCGACCCCGATTCCAGGCGGCCTCGGCTCCAGACGACCCCAGTTCCAGGTGGCCCCGCTCTAGGCGGCCCCAGTTCCAAGCGGCTTCATCTCCAGGCGGCCTCGTCTCTAGGCGGCTCCGGCTCCAAGTGGCCCCCGTTCCAGATGGTCTCGTCTT
Organism: Calamus simplicifolius; assembly: GCA_900491605.1. Taxonomy (NCBI): domain Eukaryota; kingdom Viridiplantae; phylum Streptophyta; class Magnoliopsida; order Arecales; family Arecaceae; genus Calamus; species Calamus simplicifolius. The sequence goes on along the minus strand of UESW01005008.1, from coordinate 529,919 downwards.
CAACTTCTCAAGCAAACCTTTGTCTCTGCCTAGGCCGGGCCCATCAATCGCCTCTACCTCACAGATAAGCCATAAAAAGTCATTATCTGCTATAAAAAATACCAATCACCCAGTTCAGACAAGATAGATTTCTACTAATTCTGCAAAAGGTCGTCATTCATCATGAGGATCCATGTGACTCATTCCATTACTAGATGACAATGCTCCAAACTTCCAAGGCAAGCCACACAGAGTCCAAAGAGAATAAATTGGGTAAGAGGGACCCCCGACGGAGGGAGAAACAACACACAACACTCCAAAACGCTCATTCTTGCTCACAGAGAGCTCCTCTTTAGGCTTCTCTCTCTTTCAAGCTTTCTCAAGCTCACGGCTGTTGTTCAGAGCACTGACTTGAGCGTCGGAGGGTTCCCGCCGAAATCTTCGGTCCTAGAGACTTTTTGCAGGCTTCCGACCAAGAGAAGCTCGCCGGAAGATCCCAGGTTCGCTGAAGGAGGCGACCGAACGCTCACAGACGTTCGAGGAGGGTGATCTGGCATTAACAGATTGGTGCGCTAGGTAGGAGGGCAGCACAGATCGTCGGCGATGCTAGTTTGCATATCCTCACCCCCCTTAGATCAAAATGGTAGATCAAAAGAATGGTGATGACAAGAGCCTAAGCAGCTTCCGTCAGTCCTGCTAGGGGGGCACCCTTAACGAGCTAAGCAATTGGAGGCTAGCCCTCTACTCCACCATCACCACTATCTCAGGCCATTCAAGCAAAACATCATGCCATCTTTACCCTGCAAATTTAAGCATTAATAGCAATTGTCTAAAAGTTATGGGAGCGATATTTCATAGCCACTCAGTGGAAAACAAGAGCAATCTCAAGCTCAAGCTACCAGTAAGAGCATCATTAGCTCATCAGCAAGAACAAGTGTAAGTGATCAGTAAGAGCACCTTCAAGCTCACCAACAAGCACCACAATCCTAAAGCCCCCCCTCCAATCGAAGGCACTGGCACTTCCCCACCTTCAGTCGGCATGATTCCTTAGGGGGCAGATCGCCAACATATTAAAGTATTCAAATCAGCAGAAGGAGATAAATTGCTCCAACGAAAAAGCTACAAAAGTTAAGTACACTATGCTTAGACAAAGTATTTCTTTCATTGATACTTAACATTATGATTCAGGGAAGCTGACCTGAGTCAGGTTACATCAAAACACAAAGATAAAAGGACCCTGAGCATGGTTTCAACACCCTCGGTCACCATCCGGGGTTAAAGGCTCCCGAGCATGGTCCCATCCAAGCGACTCTTAGATTATCCTTCGGGGTTCAAAAGGACCCTTAGTATGGTTTCAACATCCTCAGGTCATCCTCCGAGATTAAAGGCTCTCGAGCATGGTCCTATCCTAGCGACTCTCGGGTCACCCTTCAGGGTTCAAAAGGACCCTGAGTATGGTTTCAACACCATCATATCACCCTTCAGGGTTAAAGGCTCCCGAGCATGGTCTCATCCCAGTGACTCTCGGACATCCTTCGGGGTTCAAAAAGACCCTAAGCATGGTTTCAACATCCTCAGGTCACCCTTCGGGGTTAAAGGCTCTCGAGCATGATCCCATCCCAGCGACTCTCGAGTCATCTTTCGGGGTTCAAAAGGATCCTGAGCATGATTTCAACACCCTCAAGTCACCCTCCGGGGTTAAAGGCTCTCGAGCATGGTCCCATCCCAACGACTCTTGAGTCATCCTTCGGGGTTCAAAAGGACCCTGAGCATGGTTTCAACACCCTCAGGTCATCCTTCGGGGTTCAAGGCTCCCGAGCATGGTCCCATCCCAGTGACTCTCGGGTCACCCATCGAGGTTCAAAAGGATCCTGAGCATGGTTTCAACACTCTCAGGTCACCCTTCGGGGTTAAAAGGAATCTAACGACTCTCAACTCTCAGGTCATTATTCGGGGTTAAAAGGAATCTAACGACTCTCAACTCTTAGGTCACCATTCGGTGTTAAAAGGAACCTGATGACTCTCAACTCTCAGGTCAACCTTCGGGGTTAAAAGGAACCGACGACTCATAACTCTCATGTCACCCTTCGGGGTTAAAAAAATCCTACTACTTCAACAACTCTCGGGTCATCACTCGAGCCGACCAAAGAAACCTCCGAGATGGTTCCATCTCTACCTCAATGGCATTATCATAGCCTCAGCGGCTCTATCTCTCAGCCTCAGTGGCTCTATTAGCCTCAGTGGCTCTATCTGCCTTAGTGGCATTATCACTGCCTCAATAACTCTATCTGCCTCAACGGCATTATCACAACCTTAGCGGCTCTATCTCTTAGCCTCAACGGCTATATTAGCCTCAGCGGCTCTATCTACCTCAGCGGCATTATCACAGCCTCAGCGGCATTATCATAGCCTCAGTGGCTCTATCTGCCTTAGCGACATTATCATAGCCTCAGCGGCTCTATTCACCTCGACGGCATTATCGCAACCTCAGCGGCTTTATCTTTCAGCCTAGGTGGCTCTATTAGCCTCAGCGGCTCTATCTGCCTCAGTGGCATTATCACAGCTTCAGCAGCTTTATCTCTCAGCCTTAGCGGCTCTATTAGCCTCAGTGGCTCTATTTGCCTCAGCAGCATTATCATAGCCTCAACGACTCTATCTATCAGCCTCAATGACTCTATCTCTTAGCCTCAGTGACTTTATCAGCCTAGGCGGCTTTATCTGCCTCAACGGCCTTATCATAGCCTCAGCGGCTCTATCTGCCTCAGTGGCATTATCACAGCCTTAGTGACTCTATCTCTCAGCCCCAATGGCCTCATATCTGCCTCTGTGACATTATTGCAGCCTCAGCGGCTCCATCGACCTTAGCGGTTCTATTCCTCTGCCTCCATGGCCTCATTACAACTTCAGCAGCTTTCTCACAGCCTCAGCGGCTTCACTTTAGCCTCAGTGGCTTTAACTTTACCTCAGCGGCCAATCGCCAATTGGGTAAGACCTTTGTTTAAATTATACACTTGCAACATATTGCTGGTTACTTTCATCCAGCCATGAAGACAAAGTTAACTCACAGCTAGGAGAGACCAACGTCCCAGCTTACAGTTGATGGTACTGGCCGGTCTCAGTAGCCCTCGAGCCAATCTCAGTAGCCCCCGAGCGGTCTCAGTAGCCCACGGCGGCCTCGGCAACCCCAAGCCTGCCACATCAGCCTTAAGTCAGTATTTGACAAGAGACCTCCCGACTCCAAGTTGACGGATAGCAACAAAAAGATTTCTCCACCAGAAAGGAACCAGAGTCCTAAGTGTTAATGTATGCCCTAGATCCAATCGGATTGGATGCTATATACATTCTATGAATACAAATCAAATAAAAATGGTGCGGGCACTAGGATCAAGCAGAGGATTCTTAACCCTCTGTGGATATCTGATTAGTTGTGATTCAAGTCTTGAGTTGGGAAATAAATTTTAGTTTATTTTGAGTCCCGTCCAGTTCATTTTATTCTAAATTGAGTCATATCCAGTTCAGTTTATTTTAATGTGAGTCCTGTAGTAAGTTCATCAGCTTACAAGAGGAGACATTAGTATTGGAGTAGAAGACAAGGCCATCACAGTCAGACAGAGCAGCTGCTAAATTCAAGTTGGTGCCACATCTACTTCAAGCAGCCCACATGCCACCTAGCATAGCAAGCAACCTTTCCTATCTGGATGATCATTTTCCTCATATGGCCGATGCCGATTTCATGCCAAATTAAGCTGACGCTGATTGCATCTAGAATATCACCTTCCTCATCTGGACGTGCAGATTTCATGCCAAATTAAGCTGCCCCTGATTGCATCTCAATCATATTTAGAAGATCACATGCCTTATCTAGATGCCATAGATTTCATGCCGAATCTAGCTGCCGTTGATTGCATCTAGAAGATCACATTCCTCATCTGGACGCTGCAGATTTCATGCCAAATTTGATTAGGGCACCTTTTTTTTCTTTTTTCTCTTTCCATATCTGTATTTTCTTAGGCGCCAAATCTCTTACTCTACAAAAGAGACCCTCTTGTATGAATGATGTATCTTTTAATATTAATCAATCAATCCAAGTTTTGAGTTATTATGATTGTTGTTAATTGGTTCTCTGGTGCTCTTGTTTTCCTCCTCCTGCACGTTCCAACATCCCAAGTCTCCAGGAGAAATCCTGGCCGCCACCTTTGTGTTGACCCAATTATTGATTTTGATGATTAACAAAAGACATGAGTATATTCACTATGTTTCTAACAATTTTAATAAGTGTTTCAGGAATTAAAAATGTTTAATCAGTCAAAAAGTGTAAGGAAATGAGTTTTGAATCAAAATTGAAAAGAAAATATGTAAGTTCAGAACTTAGAGTCGACACCCAAACAGTCAAGAGCCGACCCCAGGGTGTATCAGAACCTTTCTACATTTTTGGTACGGTCCGGAGTTGACACCTAGAGTTTCGGAGCCAACTCCAACCTGAGATACAGAGAAGTGGTTTCTGCTTCAGTTTCTGGAGCCGACACCTGGAGTTCGGGAGCCGACACCTGAAAGTTGCAGAGTCAACACCTAAGTTTCTGGAGCTGACTCTAACCTGAGAACAGAGAGCATGTTTTTTGGACAAAGTTAGAGTCGACACCTTAGAATTTCGGAGCCGACTCCTGATAGCGCCGAGCCGACTCCTCAACGAACTTCTTATTACTATTTTTGGACACCACGATTTGGAGCCGACACCTGAAAAGTTGGAGCTGACTCCAACCTGTCAGGAACATATTTTTCAAATGTTAGAATGGACTCCAACGGTAATATTTTTTCACCTAATCTCTAACGGCTATTTTTCTTTGTGTGTAGAAGCAATCTAACAACTTTACAACGGCTATTTTTTTTACCTAATCTTGGATTAGGAATCTATAAAAAGGGGGAACCGTCCGTTTGAAAAGAAAAGAGAGAAAAAAAATAGAAAAAGAAAAAGAAAATATTTTGTGAAAAATCCAAAAATCTTGAGAGAGAAATCAAAAGGAAAGACTCAGAGCTTACATCAACCAATCCAAGAGAGTCCGAAAGAGAAATCCAAAGCATTCAAGTTCAAAATCGGAGGATTTTCAAGTGAAGAAAAGAAAGCAAAAGCCCTATTTTTTCAATTCTCAACTACAATTTTGTGAAGAATCTGAGCTGAGGCCTGATTCAACATTTCAAAGGAGAAGAGGAAAAGAAGAAAAGCTCAAACCAAATTCGCTTCAAACAGGCTTTTCTAAACCTTGTTCATTTATTTGATATTTGCTCATTAAGGAGCTGTTTGTATTGAAAAACATATTTTTTTTGTTGTGTCTAGTTCAATCTGGGGGATTGAACTAGTGGAGGTAGTTACCTCGGTACAAGCTGGATAGCTTGTGTTAGGGTTTTTGTGCTGGTGAGCCCGGAAAACCGGCTGGGTTCGTTGTGATCCCGGGAAAACAACAAGTTTGAGTTGTGAGCTTGTAAAACAACTCGGCTGTAATCAAGGAAGATTATAGTGTGGACCCAAGTGAATCTTGGGAGTGGACGTAGGTGTTGGATACACCGAACCACTATAAAATCTTTGTTTGTTTGCGTGTCTCTTTTCTCTATCTCTATTTATTTTGCACATTTATTTACATTGCATGCACTTTCATCAAAAACATATTTAAAAGGTTAAAATTTTTTAAAGAACCCAATTCACCCCCCCCTCTTGGGTTGTCATCTGGGCCAACAATTGGTATCAGAGCTAGTGCTCATTAGATTTTGATCACACGATCAAGAGCTAAAGATCCAAATGGCAACTCAAGTTGGATCATTTGCTGAAGGTCATTCTACGAATAGACCTCCACTGTTTAATGGTTCAAATTATTCATATTGGAAAGCTAGAATGAGGATATTCATTCAAGCTTCTGATTATGAACTATGGGGTGTTATAATTAATGGACCTAGTACACCCACACATTTAGATGGCACTATTGTTCCTAAGCCCGAAAGGGACTGGAATGATAATGATAGGAAAATGGCACAGCTTAATGCTAAAGCCATGAATGTTTTATATTGCTCTTTAGATGCTAATGAATTTAATAGAATCTCCACATGTAATTCCGCAAAGGAGATTTGGGATAGATTAGAGGTTACCCATGAGGGTACCAACCAAGTAAAAGAATCTAAAATTAATATTCTTGTTCATAAATATGAATTGTTTAGCATGGAACAATCTGAAACCATTGCATGCATGTACACTAGATTTACAGATATGTAAATGGTTTAAAAAGTCTTGGTAAGACATATACTAACTCTGAACTTGTTCGAAAAATTCTTAGGTCACTACCAAGATCATGGGAAGCAAAAATGACAGCAATCCAAGAAGCAAAGGACCTCAACACTTTACCCTTAGAGGAGCTTCTAGGATCATTATGACCCATGAGCTGACAATGAAGCAGCATGTAGAGGAAGAACAAAAAGAAGAAAGATTGCCCTCAAAGCTGCAAAAGAAGAAGAAGAAGAAGATGAATGATAATGAGACTGCTCTCTTAGCAAAAAGTTTAAAAGATTTATGAAAGAAAGAAACCCTTCCACAAGAAAAATTTGGAGCAAAAAAGAAGGATAAGAAAAAGACAAGGACAAGAAAAGAGAAAGACCCCTTGACTTGCTATGAATGTAATAAACCGGGGCACTTTAGAATGAATGTCCTAAATTAAAGAAAGCCTACAAAAAGAAAAAGAAGGCTTACCAACATGGAGCGATAAGCGAAGAATCATCTTCCAGGAAGAACAAAAAGAAGTTGCAAACATTTGCTTCATGGCAAAAGAAGATGATTGAGGAGTGTCTTGCGGCCAAAAGATCAAAAAAAGTGGTATCTTGATAGTGGCTGCTCAAGACACATGACGGGTGACAAAGGATCAATTCATCACCCTTGAAGAAAAGAAGAGGAGGAGTTGTTACATTTGGCGACAATGGCAAAGGCCAAATCTTGGGGTTTGGTAACATTCAAATAACTCCCTCCACATATATTGAAAATGTACTTTATGTTGATGGTTTAAAGCATAATTTAATTAGTATTAGTCAATTATGTGACAAAGGTTTTAAAGTATCATTTGAATCTTCTATATGCACTGTAGCTAATCCCATTGATAATAGCATTGTTTTTATTGGAAATAGAAATGGCAATGTATACTTGATTGATTTAGACAATTTGTCTACTAATAATCATTGCTTAGTTGCTAATAATGCTAATATGAATGAGATTGGTTGGTTGTGGCATCGAAGATTAGGTCACGCAAGCACACACCTAATTTCAAAACTAATTAGAATGGATTTAGTAAAAGGTCTACCTAAATTAGATTTTGAAAATAACAAAATATGTGATGCATGTCAGTTTGGAAAACAAACGAGAAGTTCTTTTAAATCTAAAAATATTGTTTCAACTTCTAGGCCATTAGAGCTACTTCACATGGACCTTTTTGGACCAACTAGAACCACAAGTCTAGGAGGAAAGAAATATGGTCTTGTGATAGTAGATGATTACTCTAGATTCACTTGGGTAATGTTTTTAGCTCACAAAGATGAGACTTTCTCGATATTTCTGAAATTCTTCAAGAAAGTAACATGAGAAAAACACTACCATAGTGTCTCTAAGAAGTGATCATGGAACTGAATTTGAAAATCACTTATTTGAAAGTTTTTGCAATGAAAATGGTATTAATCATAATTTTTCTGCACCTAAGAACCCCTCAACAAAATGGAGTAGTTGAAAGGAAAAATAGGACTCTAGAAGACATGGCCCGTACCATGCTATGTGAAAGTAAACTCCCGAAATACTTTTGGGCGGAAGCTATTAACACAGCATGTTACATCCTAAATAGAGCCTTAATAAGACCTATTTTAAAGAAAACACCTTATGAATTATGGCATGATAGAAAACCCAACATTAAATATTTTCATGCATTTGGTTGTAAATGTTTTATTCATAATAATGGTAAAAATAATTTAGGCAAATTTGATGCAAAATCTGATGAAGGAATATTCTTAGGATATTCAACAACTAGTAAAGCATATAGAGTATTTAACAAGAAAACTTAATTGTTGAAGAATCTATTCATGTAGTTTTTGATGAATCTTTAGCATCAAGTTCCGAAAAGATTGATGATGAGGAAGATACAAACATTGAGAAAGATCTTGAAAAATTAAATATTGATGTATCTTCAGATCATGAACAAGAAGCTAAAGATAATGATTCACCTAATGATGATATTAATACTAATCATAATGATGTAGATCTACCTAGAGATTGGAGATATGCTTATAGTCATCCCTAAGGAATTGATTATAGGTGATCCATCTCAAGGAATAAGAACTAGATCATCTATGAGAAATATTAGTAATCATCTTGCATTTGTATCTCAAATTGAACCTAAAACTATTGAAGAAGCTGAAAAAGATAATAATTGGATGTTAGCTATGCAAGAAGAATTAAATCAATTCACTAGAAATAATGTATGGACATTAGTTGAAAGACCTAAAGATCATTCTGTTATAGGATCAAAATGGGTATTTAGAAATAAACTAGATGAAAATGGCATAGTAATTAGAAACAAAGCTAGATTAGTTGCAAAAGGATATAATCAAGAAGAAGGTATTGATTTTGATGAAACCTTTGCACCTGTAGCTAGATTAGAAGCCATTAGACTATTACTTGCATTTGCATGTCACATGAATTTAATTTATTTCAAATGGATGTAAAAAGTGCATTTTTAAATGGATTTATAAATGAAGAAGTATATGTAGAACAACCACCAGGTTTTGAAGATCATGAATTTTCAAATCACGTTTTTAAATTGCACAAAGCATTATATGGTTTGAAACAAGCACCTAGAGCTTGGTATGATAGATTAAGTAAATTTTAATTGAAAATGATTTTCAAGAGGAAATGTTGATAAAACATTATTTTTGAAAAGAAAAGATAAAGATTTATTAGTAGTTCAAATATATGTTGATGATATTGTATTGGTGCTACTAACAATCTTCTATGTCAAGAGTTTGCTAAGTTAATGCAGGGTGAATTTGAAATGAGCATGATGGGAGAACTCAATTTCTTCCTTGGACTCCAAATCAAACAAAGCAAAGAGGGAATCTTTATCAACCAAACAAAGTACACAAGAGAAATTCTAAAGAAGTTTGGTATGGAATCAATCAAACCCCTCGGAACACCAATGAGTCCTTCATGCAAGCTGGACAAAGATGAAGAAGGTAAGAAGGTTGATCAAAAATATTATCGAGGTATAATCGGATCCCTACTTTACTTAACTGCAAGTAGACCAGACATAATGTTTGCTGTTTGCTTATGTGCTAGATTTCAGTCTGAACCTAAAGAATCACATTTAATTGCTGTTAAAAGAATACTAAGATATTAAGTGGAACAAAAAATGTAGGTTTATGGTATTCTAGAGACTCAACATTAAATCTGATTGCTTATTCTGATTCTGATTATGCTGGATGTAAGTTAGATAGAAAAAGCACAAGTGGTGCATGCCAATTTTTAGGAAGTAACTTAATCTCATGGTTTAGCAAAAAGCAAAATTCGGTTGCATTATCTACTGCTGAAGCAGAATATGTTGCAGCTGGAAGTTGCTGTGCTCAAATCCTATGGATTAAGCGACAACTTGAAGACTATGGTATCACACTTGATAAAACACCTATAAATGTGATAATACAAGTGCAATAAACTAACTAAAAATCCAATTCAACATTCAAGAACAAACATATTGAAATTAGATATCACTTTATAAGAGAACATGTAGCCAATAATGAAATTTGTCTTGATTATGTTTGAATACTGAAGAACAATTAGCAGATATATTTACAAAACCCTTGAGTGAAGAAAGATTTTGTTATCTTAGAGGAGAGTTAGGGATTTGTGACCCTTTGGAATGATTTTGAAACCCCTAAGAAATGATTATCTAGAATTCAATCATTTCTTAAAATTTCTCTCATGATTTTAAGGACAATTTATCTAGGCATTTGAACAATTTGATTCTCTACATTCCAAAAATTTTATCCAAAATTTATTGATTTTAGTTTGACAAGTTTCGGATGTTTGAAACTCTTTTTTTCTAAAACTGTCAGTGGAGTCGACACCTCAATTTGTGGAGTCGACACCTTGTCTGTGTCGCTCTCGGTCTGAGACCTTAAAGCCGACACCTGCCTTAGCGGAGCGACTCCAGTTCGAGCACTGACTGTGTTAGCGACCTGGAGCCGACACCTCGCTTTGCGGGAGTCGACTCCAAGTGGTCCCAGGTTGACTTATAGGGCAGAGCCGACTCTCGTTCATTTCAATCGACTCCTAACCCCTCCAAACTCTCTCCAACTCTTCCCAAAACCCAAAATCCCTCAAATTAACCACTCCTTAGCTCTAATGGCACCCAAACGTAGGGGATTTGTGTTTGGTGGAGCAATGACGAAAAACGGACAGTGAGGCATCCGGCAAGGCAGCCTTCGCCAAGTTCTTCATCCTCTTCCTCATCATCCACTCCGAGCACTGCCTCAAGCCCCTTCTCGCCTCAAATCGACACTCTAGCAGACCGAGTAATCACTATGGGCAGGAAGGTAGACTTTCATTTCTTTGAGAAAGAAGGTTTCACCATGGGACGACAGTTGATTGAACTAGGTTGGGATAAGGTATGCTCCCTTGATTTACCTATTTATCCAACCTTAGTCAAGGAGTTTATTTAATCTGTCTATGGAGGAATAGTTAGTCAAGGATTCATATAACCTAAATCTTAGGAAATCTTTTAGGGATTCCTGTTACTGGGCTTGCTAGAAGCATTCATAGTGAAAGGTCAAATGCTCTATCAAGGATGCTAGAAAGAGAAGTTACTAATTTGAAGAGATTAGGGCAAACCAATTGCCTCTTGAGTTGATATTATTTCATAATATCTGTGGAAGGATTTTATTTCCCAAGACCGGAGGTTTGAGTATGTCTCAGAGCGAGACATTGTAATTATGGACAGTGTTTTGACTGGTCAGTGAATTAATTTGGCTGGTATGATGGTCTGGTATATGGTTGAAGCCAGGAATAAGAAAATATCTACTTTACCCTATGGTCTGATATTGACTTTAGCATTTTAGAGTCAGGGTGTTGTTATTTCTGAAAATGAACCCAACAAGAATTTAAGGCACATAGATTACTATAGTTTAGCAAGTATGCATAGAATGGGATTTGTGAAGAAGGATGGAATTTGGGAAAGAAAAAGTCTCTTGGATGAAAGAGCTACTGATGTTGGAGCTACAGCACCTGGACCCTCTGTGAGACATATTTCGCCAGGACCTAGTAGCCCTGCACCTTCAGCAGCTCCTGCACTTGCTTCAAGTTCATTTGTTCAATCTTCTACCAGTTTTCTGATATTCAGTTAGAACAACTCAAAAGTCTATTTACTACTCACATGGAAGAGATGAAAACTAAAATTGACAATAGTTTGATGAATTTAAGAGAAATATTTTATTCTTTGGATGAGAGAGTAAACAAAATTGAGTCAATCCTTGGATCCTCTTCAGAAGCATTAAAGAATGATCTCAAGAACATTTTTGAGGAACTTAAAGATATTGGAGGAGATTCTGAAACCTATTCCAAATGCAATGCAGAGCTTCAAGACAAAATTGTTACTGCATGTGGATTCATTGATAGAAGATTGAAGGAATTTGTCAGAACTCAAAGTGAAGGAATGGAAAAATTGTAGAAGAATTGCAAAGGCTTCTTAGATATCATTAAATACTGCATTTTGATACTTTTGATGTAATTTCTTTTTCTGAAATGAAGTTACTTTTAATGTAATGAAGTTTGATGAAATGAAGTTCTTTTTGATGAAAAATGTTTACTTTTTATCATATGTAATGTTGAACTTTGGATGATGAAATGAAATGAGTGAATTACTTGTATTTTGCAATGCAATTTGACTATTCTTTTGAGAAAGATTAATTGAACATGAATCTTTTCTAAAACCTTTTTGTTGATTACAAAAAAGGGGGAGAGAAATTGTATATGCATTGGAACAAATAAGCTTAATTAATGAGTATCAAGCTTTAAATGAATGAGTATCAAGCTTTAAATGCTTAATTAATTGGTATGCTTTAATGATTAATTAATTGGTATCAAGCTTTAAATGACCATTTGATATGCTCATTAAGTTTTGACATCAAGTAGTTTCGATGAGATAAGTATCAAGCTTTAAATGCACTTAATTTGATATGCTCATTAAGTCTTAATGATAAAGGGAGAGAAGATGTTAAATTGAGTATCATAGGGGAGCTACCTCATTCAGGGGGAGCTTAACTATGAGAACTTAAAACTTGAGAAATTTGATTTGCAACACTTATTGTTTAATCATGCATATACTCTATGTTTTTGTCATCATCAAAAAGGGAGAGATTGTTGACCCAATTATTGATTTTGATGATTAACAAAAGACATGAGTATATTCACTATGTTTCTAACAAATTTAATAAGTGTTTCAGGGATTAAAAATGTTTAATCAGTCAAAAGGTGTAAGGAAATAAGTTTTGAATCAAAATTGAAAAGAAAATATGTAAGTTCAGAACTTAGAGTCGACACCCAAACAGTCAGGAGCCGACCCCAGGGCGTATCAGAACCTTTCTATATTTTTGGCACGATCCGAAGTCGACACCTAGAGTTTCGGAGCCGACTCCAACCTGAGATATAGATAAGTGGTTTCTGCTTCAGTTTTCGGAGCCGACACCTAGAGTTCGGGAGCCGACACCTGAAAGTTGCGGAGCCGACTCTAACATGAGAACAGAGAGCATATTTTTGGACAAAGTTAGAGTCGACACCTTGGAATTTTAGAGCCGACTCCCGATAGTGCCGAGCCAACTCCTCAACGAACTTCTTATTACTATTTTTGGACACCCCGATTCGGAGCCGACACCTGAAAAGTTGGAGCCGACTCCAACCTGTTAGGAACGGATTTTTCCAAAGTCAGAACAGACTCCAACGGTAATATTTTTCACCTAATCTCTAACGGATATTTTTCTTTGTGTGTAGAAGCAATCCAACTACTCTGCAACGGCTATTTTTTTCACCTAATCTTGGAATAAGAAATCTATAAAAAGGGGGAACCGTTCATTTGAAAAGAGAAGAGAGAAAAAAATAGAAAAAGAAAAAGGAAATATTTTGTGAAAAATCCAAAAATCTTGAGAGAGAAATCAAAAGGAAAGACTCAGAGCTTACATCAACTAATCCAAGAGAGTCCGAAAAAGAAATCCAAAGCATTCAAGTTCAAAATCGAAGGATTTTCCAAGTGAAGAAAAAGAAAGCAAAAGCCATGTTTTTTCTCAACTTCTCAACTGCAATTTTTGTGAACAGGCTTTTCTTACCCTTGTTCATTTAATTGCATATTTGCTCACTTAAAGAGTTGTCTTGAATTGTAAACTCTATTTTTCATTGTTGTTGGCTAATTCAATCAGGGGATTGAATTAGTAGAGGTAGTATACCTCGGGACAAGCTAAGGATAGCTTGTGGTTGGGTTTTGTGCTGGTGAGCCCAGAAAAATCGGCTGGGTTCATTGTGACCCCGAGAAAACAATAAGTTTGAGTTGTGAGCTTGTAAAACAACTCGACTGTAATCAAGTGGATTATAGTGTGGACCCAAGTGCTGCTTGGGAGTGGACGTAAGTGTTGGATACATTGAACCACTATAAAATCTTTGTGTTTGTCGTGCTTTGTCTCTTTCTCTCTATCTCATTTATTTGTGCTTAGCATTTATCTATACATTGCACTCAAGCACTTTCATATCAAAGCACATAGTCTTAAAGTGTTAAAAAATTTTAAGAACCTAATTCACCCCCTCTCTTGGGTTGCCATCTGGGCCAACACTTTGTCTTCCAATAGTGGATGCCCAAAAGCCCTTGGCCGGCCTTCCCTTTTCTCTACTCCTTTCTTGTGTCTTTGCCTCTATTCTAAATTTTCTCTATTATTCTTTAACCCTTGTATGGTGATCTTGCAGATCTCTCAGTAGCCACGAATCCAGGATTCAAGGTGATCATCATCCAAATCAGCGGATACTTGGCTGCAGATCCGTGGGCTCAAGGCTTGGTCATCTAGGGCGCATCCGCCGGGCAGAACAACCCTTTCAATACTTTGATCTTCCTCCTGTTGCTAGGTACACCCATCTAATCTACTAGTAACTTTATTGTAGGAGAGCAAGCTCTACCGGGGCTTCTTAGCCTCGGCGGTCCTTCTTCCTTATTTTTTAGGAACTGTTTCGCGTGTGGATTTCCTATGAATTTTTTCTGAATCCCTCTTAGGTTGTTACTTTGGGAGAATAATGAACTGTAATTATTAATCATTAAAAAAAAAAAAAAAAAATTACTTGCATACGAATCGGTCCTACATCAGTTTGGTATCAGAGCATAGTTAGGGCTTAATTTTAATTCACATTATTATCAGCATATTATCTGTTAATTGAATTGTTTCTGCCTGCATACACATCAAAAAATTATGAAATTTATTTCTCTAGATTCGTTATAATTTAAAGTATTTTTTTATTTTTTAAGAATTTAATTCAATCTATGAATTAATTGCATGCCTGATTACTCATAAAAAAATGTAAAAATTCTTGAGATTTTATTAATTTTTGAGGATTTAATTCGATCTGTGAAATTTTTTTTTTGAGATTTATTGTTATTTATAGATTTCTGGATTAGGGTTTGTGTTTTACATGTCATTCATCTATATTAAATTACTCTTAAGGGCTTTTATTGATGTCAAATAAGGGAGGGATTGAGACCCCTTCTTTGGCCCAAAACAATCACCCGTGCATTCCTATCCCAAGCCTCTAATCTAAAACTGAGTAGCAACTTAATTGACATTTTTCCTAGAGGGCTAGGGATACCAACAGTCGGTTTAGTGTACTAGAGGGACTAGTACAAATCAATCTGGCATGTGCCTTGAAATTGGTGTCTAGAAGGGAGGTCAAATGTCAAACGACTTAAGCGGAGTGTTGGGGTTATTCTAATTAGGCACCTGCAATTTGCGGGATGAGCCTCCCCCCTTCCACATGTCCCAACTAGACAATTAAAGAGTTACTATTAGATTGGCTTGCATTAAGCCAAATCCTTTACTCTGGATGACTATGTCTAGCATACCATAGTCCGAGTCAGTCTGAGTCTTGTATGCTTGATTGTACTTGCATGTGTACTAGATCAGGAGCATCTTTTCATCCATCACCACCTCCATTACAGGCTGAACCCATGGCTAATCAAAGCATTGATGATCACTTAAGGATCATCACTGAACAACTAGCCTGAATGAACCAAGACTTCAAGCAATCTGAGGCTAGATTAGGATCCAGGTTCAATCAAGTCGAAACTAGGTTGGGCATCTTAGAAGAAGCCCGTGAGCCCCACACTGAGTCTTATCATGAGACCCCACCTCATCCTAGGAGAGCCCAACAGCCTGACCTCTACATAAGGCCAAACCCTAGGAGACCACTTCGACCTGATCCAGTCCTAGATGTCCTCCCTAGGAGACCCAATCATGAGGCAATAGACCAAGAAGAAAGAGCCCTTAGAAGTGTCAGACTTGAAGCACCTACTTTCGATGGCTCTATGGACCCTAAGGACTAACTAGATTGGGAGGAAGGGATGGACCAGTACTTTGACTGGTACGACATATCTGAAGAGCGTAAGTTTAAGTTTGCCAAGCTCAAGTTAGTATGACAGGCTAGGTTATACTGGGTCACTTTAGAGTGAAGGCAATTATTAGAGGGTAGAGACCCCATAGTCACCTGACACGTCATGAAGGCTAGACTTAGGTCCAATTATGTCCCCACATCGTATGAACAGAGCCTATTGGACCAGTGGCAAGGATTAATTCAGGGTAGTAAAACTGTGAATGAATACATGGCTACATTCTAAGAGTATACCATAAAATGTAATATCGTTCAATCTGAGGAAGTCACCCTATCCAAGTTTAGGTATGGCTTGAGAGCAGATATTCAAAGAGAACTCTACCTAAGAAGGGTACATGATTTAGAAGAAGCTTACCAAGTTGCTAGAGATTATGAACATTTTCAAAGAGGTCCACCCTATCGTAGATCAGAGGCTACTAAGAGCCCTAGCCCATATCCAGGATCTAGCCAAGCCTATCCTAGTCGTCCCAGACCTACCCAGTGCTCAGATCCCCGCCAGACTTTTTCGAGTCGACCCAAGACTAGTCGACCCAGTACAAGCCGAACTAAGTTGAGTCGACCCCAGAATAGTACCCCTATACCCCAAAGAGAGGATAAGGGAAAATCTATAGAGGTCAAAAGAAATTCTAACCCCTAGATCAAATGCTTTAGATGCAACAAACCAGGACATATGATCAGCCAGTGCCCAGTTAGATCCCTTCATATAGATGAGTTATCTGAGACTAAATCCGAGTCCCTAGTTCAGCCTGAGGGAGAGGTCTATGAGGCTGATACCCATCTGATAGATGAGTACGATGGAGAGGAGCAAACATTTGAGTCTGAAGACCTACTAGGAGTGGTTAGATGTATCTTGACCCAGACTCAAACTAAGGACCAGGAAGATTGGCGTAGGACTAACATCCTACAAACTTTTGTTAAGATAAGGGATAAGGTGCTCAAGATCATAGTTGATAGCGGGAGTTGTGTCAATACCGTCTCTGCCAATACAGTTAAGTCATTAGGATTGACCATAGTTCCCCATCTTAGTCCCTATAAGGTCTCGTGGGTAGATTCCACCTCTATCCCAATCAAGTCCAGATGCCAAATACTAATCAAATTGCAAAATTATGAGGAAAAGGTCTGGTGCGATGTAATTCCTATGGGTGTTAGTAGTATTATATTAAATCGACCTTGGCTTTATGATCACAATGCCACCTTGTTTGGTCGATCCAACATCTACTCTTTTAAACACAATGGGAACAAGTATGTGATACATCCAACTCCACCTAGGGACCCAATCAAGAAAGGATCTAGCAACCTTAAGGATAGCAAGCCAAGAGTTAATCTAATTAAAGCTAAGTAATTAGAAAAGGACATCACTGAGGGTAATCCTATTTGGATTTTGACCACTAAAGAGATCTATGAATCAGTCCAAAAGGAACAACCCCCAGAAGTAATTGAGATCCTAGAGGAGTTTAAGGATGTCTTCCCTGAAGAATTGCTTGATCAGTTACCCCCCTGAGAAACATCCAACATGCCATTGACCTGATCCTAGGATTCACCCTTCCAAACCTTCCCCATTATAGGATGAACCCCACTGAGCATCAAGAACTACAAAAACAAGTGGGAGAATTACTTAGGAAAGGTTTCATTAGGGAGAGCTTAAGTCTTTGTGTAGTTCTTGCA
Source organism: Calamus simplicifolius (assembly GCA_900491605.1). NCBI lineage: Eukaryota > Viridiplantae > Streptophyta > Magnoliopsida > Arecales > Arecaceae > Calamus > Calamus simplicifolius. The sequence continues at coordinate 512,578 of UESW01005008.1, read as the reverse complement.
CTATTAACCCCTAAGAAGGATGGTACCTAGAGAATGTGCATGGACAGTAGGGGCATCAACAAAATCACTATCAAGTATAGGTTCCCTATCCCTAGACTAGATGACATGTTGGACATGATGGCGGGTGCCACTATCTTTTCCAAAATAGACCTTAAGAGTGGCTACCATCAGGTTAGAATTAGACTAGGGGATGAGTGGAAGACTGCATTTAAGCTAGAGATGGTTTGTTTGAGTGGGCTGTGATGCCTTTTGGGCTGTCAAACGCACCTAGCACATTCATGAGAATTATGACCCAGGCCCTGAAAGAGTATACGAAAAATTCTTAGTGGTCTATTTTGATGATATATTAATTTATAGCAAGACCAAAGAGGACCATCTTAACCATCTCAGATTAATCTGTCAGACCCTTAGAGAGAATAGCCTATATGCAAACCTTAAGAAATGTGATTCATGACGCATAGGGTTATCTTTCTAGGTTTTGTGGTAACCTCAGAAGGTGTTTCAGTGGATCCTGAAAAGGTTAGGTTGGTCGTAGAGTGGCCGGTACTCATGTACGTCCACGATGTCCGCAGCTTCCATGGCCTAGCAACATTTTATAGGAGATTTATTAGGGGATTCAGTACCATCGTCGCACCCATCACTGATTGTATTAGGAAGGGTAATTTTGAGTGGACTAAGTCAGCTAATAAGGCCTTCCTAGAGCTTAAGGATAGGATGACTCATGCACCCATACTTAGACTTTCAGACTTTTCTAAGGTGTTTGAGGTTGCGTGCGACGCGTCGGGAGTAGGCATAGGTGGAGTGTTAAGCCAAGAAAATCACCCCATAGCTTTCTTTAGTGAAAAACTAAATGAAGCTAAACTTAGATATTCTACCTATGATAAGGAATTCTATGCGGTAGTACAAGCCGTTAAGTATTGAAGACATTATTTACTACCGCAGGAGTTTGTCTTATTTTCTGATCATGAGGCACTCTGATTTCTGAACTCCCAAAAGAAGCTAAATTCTAGGCACGACAAATGGGTTGAATACATTCAGGCATACACTTTTGTCCTGAAACACCGTGCCGGTATAGAAAGTAAGGTAGCAGACGCCCTAAGCCATAAGTCTTTGTTGTTGAGTACTGTTAGCACCGAAGTTATAGGGTTCGATCGGATAAAAGATGATTATGAGACCTGTCATGACTTTGGTGAAATTTATAAGATCTTTCAGCTAGGGCCATCCAGTACCAGTGGAGATTATACCATCCAGGATGGTTACCTTTTTAGGGGCAATAGACTTTGTATCCCTAGGACGTCACTTAGAGAATTCCTAGTCTGAAAAACGCATGCTGGGGGATTAGCTGGTTATTTTGGAAAAGATAAGACTATTCTAGCGATAGAGGATCAATTTTACTGGCCAGGATTAAAAAGGCTCGTTGCCCTGATAATAGCCCGATGTCAAACTTGTGCCGTGGCAAAATAGCAGAAGCAGAACACCGGTCTATATACTCCTTTGCCAGTGCCTGATCGTCCTTGCCAAGTCCTCAGTATGGACTTCATTCTAGGATTACCTAAAACCCAGAAGAAGCACGACTCCATCTTTGTAGTGGTCGATAGGTTCTCTAAGATGGCTCATTTCATCCCTTGTTCGCAAACCTTTGATGCGTCTAGGGTAGTCCGACTTTTCTTAGACAGTGTGGTCAAGTTCCATAGCCTACCTAAGACCATTGTTTTTTATAGGGATGTTAGGTTCATCAGCTACTTTTGGAAAATGCTATGGCATCTGTCAGGGACCAAACTTAATTTTTCCACAGCCTTTCACCCTCAAACGGATGGACAAATTGAAGTGGTGAACCATAGTCTAGAAACCTTCTTAGGTGCCTTGTAGGTGAACACCTAGGGATGTGGGATTTATTATTGTCTCATGCAGAGTTCGCCTATAATAGCTCAGTGAACAGGTCCACGGGCAAGAGTCCATTTGAGATAGTCCATGGGTACAAGCCTAATCGTCCACTTGATCTAATTCCTTTACCCCTCCACACACGAGTCTCAGAGTTCGCACAAGCATTTGCACAGCATATCAAAGACTTACATAAGGACATTAGCCAGAAAATAAATCTAAGTAATGAAACTTATAAAATACTGGCTAACTCCCGAAGAAGAGCCAAAGAGTTCGGTGTAGGGCATTATGTCAAGGTTAGGATTAGGTCTGAACGGTTCACACTAGGTTCCGTTAAGAAACTTCACGCTCGCGGAGCTGGTCCCTTTAAAATAATAGAGAAGGTAGGACCCAATGCCTATGTGCTAGATCTGCCCTCGGATTGGGGCATTAGCTCTACATTCAATATTGCAGACCTAGTAGATATAGGGAACCGACAGTGATTCCTAGTGAGTACTTTGGACCTAACCCCCCTTTCATGAGCGAACCTACCCAAGAGTGTCCACCACCAATTTTACTTGAGCGAGGAGAGCGGATCGAGTGTATGCTAGATGATCAAGCCATTACAACCCGAAACCATGGTTATCAATGCTACCTGGTCCGATGGCAGGGTCGCCCCAAATCTGACGATTCATGGATTACTCGAGAGGATTTGCAACACCTCAACCCAGACCTACTAGAGAGATACCATAGGCAGAATGACCCATACTCGATGGGGTCGAGTTCTTCCACCCGAGAGAATTGGTGCGGGCACTAGGATCAAGCAGAGGATTCTTAACCCTATGTGGATATCTGATTAGTTATGATTTAAGTCTTGAGTTGGGAAATAAAGTTTAGTTTATTTTGAGTCCGTCTAGTTCATTTTATTCTAAATTGAGTCCTATCCAGTTCAGTTTATTTTAATGTGAGCCTGTAGTAAGTTCATCAGCTTACAAAAGGAGACATCAGTATTGGAGCAGAAGACAAGGCCATCACAGTTAGACAGAGCAGCTGCTAAATTCAAGTTGGTGCCACATCTACTTCAAGCAGCTCACATGCTACCTAGCAGAGCAAGCAACCTTTCTGATCTGGATGATCATTTTCTCATCTGGCCGATGCTGATTTCATGCCAAATTAAGCTGTCGTTGATTGCATCTAGAAGATCACCTTCATCATCTGGACGCTGCAGATTTCATGCCAAATTAAGCTGCCACTGATTGCATCTCAATCATATCTAGAAGATCACTTGCCTTATCTGGATGCCTTAGATTTCATGCCGAATCCAGCTGCCGCTGATTGCATCTAGAAGATCACCTTCCTCATCTGGATGCTACAGATTTTATGCCAAATTTGATTAGGGCACCTTTTTTTTCTCTCTTTCCATATCTGTATTTTCTTGGGCCCCAAGTCTCTTGCTCTATAAAAGAACCCTTTTGTATGAATGATGTATCTTTTATTATTACTCAATCAATCCAAGCTTTGAGTTATTATGATTTTTGTTAATAGTTCTCTGGTGCTCTTGTTTCCCTCCTCCTGCGCGTGCCAACATCCCAAGTCTCTAGGAGAAACCCTGGCCGCCACCTTTGTCTTCCAATAGTGGACGCCCAAGAGCCCTTGGCCGGCCTCCCTTTTTCTCTATTCCTTTCTTGTCTCTTTGCCTCTATTCTAAATTTTTCTGTTATTCTTTAACCCTTGTATGGTGATCTTGCAAATCCCTCAGTAGCCACGAATCCAGGATTCAAGGTGATCATCATCCAGGTTAGCGGATACTTGGCTGCAGATCCGTGGGCTCAAGGCTTGGTCATTTAGGGCGCATCCGCCAGGCAGAGCAACCCCTTCAACACTTTGATCTTTTCCTCTTGCCAGGTACACCCCTCTAATCTACTAGTAACTTTATTGTATGAGAGCAAGCCCTACCGGAGCTTATTAGCCTCGGCGGTTCTTCTTCCTTATTTTTTAGGAACTATTTCGCATGCAAATTTACTGTGAATTTTCCTGAATCCCTCTTAGGCTGTTACTTTGGAAGAATAATCAACTGCAATTATTAATCATTAAAAAAAAATTACTTGCATGCGAATCGGTCCTGCATCAAAAAATAGTTTATTTATCTATACAGATGTCTTTTATATATTTGATTTATTTGTTTGTGAGATAAAGTCCAAACGAATATGAACCGTGCATATAGAATTTGTAATAGAGATTACAAATTGTGAGATCCAAATTGCACGTTATGGTTTGATTCTTTAAATTTTTCTAGTCGATGTGTAGATGAGACTGGACACCATCGAACACCGTGAGATTGCATAAATTGCATATCTTCATTCTTGGGGTGAGCAGCTGATTTCACAAGATGAAGTATGAAGATACTTGGATAGGTGTGTGGATGCTCGTTATTGTAACGATGCATTGGATGACCCGTACAGAGATCGCATATGGATATTCTATATAGCATCGATAGTTGATCTCTAATGATGGTGGTGTGAGTGATCCTTTGACTTGAGATCTTCATTGCATCTCATGTGTGGAATATCATGCTTTGATGACATCCAAACATCGCTCTAGCCATGGGTGGCAAATATGGTGTCGGTTGGGTATGACATGAAGCACATGAAGGTGGTGTTTGATCAAGACATGATTTGTCTCACTTGATAGAAAGGATTATATCCCATGGCCACTTAATGGATTAAATTGATTATTAAATCCTTACAAGGTTGAGTTGAAATTCGAAATGGTTTCAAAGTTCTAATTCATATGAGTCAATTTTCTTGAGATCAAGTAAACAAAGATCAATTATAGGGCTGACACAATCTATACCACTGATTGATCTGGGATATGTGACGAAAGAATTGAATCATACGGTAACCGTTCATGGACAGGTGTTGTTGATGGTCACGTCAACAAAACCCTTAGCACTTGGGTGGTCATGATGCTTTGCTAGAGGCCTCTCATGATCTATAATCATATTGTTGATTTGGACAAAGAGTTATCTAATCATTCCTAGGGTCAGTGATTAGAACATGATTATTGCCAACATGTTAAAGGGCCTCATGGGTCACACACATTAAGGAGAATTTTGGATGAATTAGAATGAAAATTAAATTAGATTTAATTCAGATAAGATGACCAATTAGATAATTGGGTAAGATACAATTTAAAGGAGATAAAATAATAATGGATATGATCCATCATAGAGGAAGGAATTTTAGGGAGAGATAATTTGCATATGATGAATAAATAATTGGATACCCAAATTTGGCTTGTTCCATGTGATGGACGGCTCTGATTATTTGGGTATAGATGACAAATCTTAGCCATGTGGAGATGGATTCATACCAATGGGATGGGGCATGATGAATCTCTATGGTTCGATGGTGAACACATACAGATTGGGGCATATAGTTATGAGACAACTAATTCCTAATTTCAAGGGATGAGATTTTGACACATGGATGTTGGATGGAGTCTCTTCCTCTTCCTTGAATTAAGGTTACCATGAGAAAGGGGGTCTCTTCCTTTTCCTTGGATTAATTTCCATAGAAAGGGGAGTCTTTTCCTCTCCCTTGGATTAAGGTTGAAAAAAGGGATCTCTTCTTCTCCCTTGGAATGTCTTTTTCTCTTCCTCTATCTCTATAAATATGTTTCCTTCTCTTCCTCTATATGGTAGAAAAAGATTAGATCTTTAGAGAAAGATCTTCTAGTTTAAAATTCAAGAAGGGGATTCAAGAGGCGCTAGCACCCCTCTCTCCTAAGTGTCATCTTCATACCTTGAAGGTCTTCATCCACTCTTCTCCGCGTGGATCACCGTTAGAGGCCGGACGCGTTGACGGCTAGTGACAGAGGATTCATCGGCTTCATCCTTTTCTACATCTATAAAGGACTCAGGTATTAATAAATCTAATGTTTTAGATTTTATTTTAAATTTAATGAATCTGTTCCTAATGATCATAGGCATCTGAAAATTTTGTATTTTATCTTCCACTGCGTTATCATACATGTTGTACATGAATGATGGAACCTATATGCGCTAAATCCCTCCATGAATATTAAGTTATTAGCCTTCCATTGTTCACATGATACAAAATCATTAGATCATGGATTTGTCGTGCCAAAGCCAAGGTCGAGTGTACTTATGAGGAGTCGATTGTGAAACAATGGGTAACTAGATTAGCTGGCATAATTTAAAGTCTCAGTCTAATTAGGCAAACTTTAGGGTGCATAATTGGCTAAATGATCTAGGGTCACAGTCTCAAATTTAGCTTCGAGAGTAGGTCAAGGTAATTCAGGATCCTAGTAAGGGAATAATGGATATAGTGGATTGATTAGAAGCAATGTCCCCTAAATGATCTAGGAGTCATCATTGAAGAAACCCATGTGATTGAATGTAATGATGAATCATTCAAATTTCCTCACAGGACTCTATCCGAGGTTTTATTTGTTTGTGTCCAAAGTACATCAAGGTCAATGAGTAATCGCTCAAGAGAATGAGAAGAGCTCCTAGACTATCCAGGATCTAATTCAAATGGATATCATCCTCCCAGCAGACTTTCTCCATTGTAATGAGAGAGGGCTATTAACGTTGCTTGATAAAATACGTGAGAATTACCAACTTATTACGAATTACCATATTTAAGTCGGTGATTAGTATTCATAGTAATTGACTCATTCTAATTTTATGTAGGTTATCAGAGAAACCATTGAGTGTAAACCAACCTAGGAATATTTTAGAATCCAACAAATTGACTGGACTCAACTTTCCTGATTGGCTAAGGAATGTAAGGATCGTTCTTTGATCTGAGAAAATTCTTTTTGTCCTTGATGAGGTTGCACCGGAGGTCCCACCAGCGGATGCTCCGACTGAGGTTCATGTGGCATACAACCGGTATAAAGATGCTGAAGAGATGGCCACATGTTTGATGTTGGCCTCGATGTCACCTGATCTTCAAAACAGCATGAGCATATGAATGCTCAGAGATTTTGATGCACCTGCAAGAGTTGTTTGGTGCACAATCTCGCTATGAGAGGTTTCAAACCTCAAAGAGCTGTTTCAGTGCAAAATGACTGAGGATTCATCAGTGGGTGCCCACGTGCTGAAAATGATCAATCTGATTGAGAAGTTGGCACGATTGGGTTTTGTGATGGATCATGAACTGAGTATTGACTTGGTTCTACAGTCATTACCTCCCAGCTATTCGCAGTTTTTCTTAATTTCAACATGAACAAGCTAGAGGCATCTCTACCTGAGTTCGCGAATATGCTGACAATGCTGAGCCCAACATTAAGAAAGAAAAGGGGCAGGTTATGGTTGGAGTCTTCTAGGCTTGTAAGAAGCGGCCAAAGAAGAATAAGGTCCAAAAGGCAAGGCGACTAAACCAACTAAGGGCATTAAGAAAAACAAATTAGCCAAGGGGAAGTGTCACTTCTGTGGCAAGGATGGGCACTGGAAGCGAAACTGCAGGGCTTATTTGGCTAGCCTGAAAGAAAAAAAGCATACGATGCTTCTACATCAGGTATATTATGATTGAGATGTTTTCTTCTGTTACTTCTTATTCCACTTGGGTATTGGATACCGGTTGTGGATCTCATATTTGTATTAATATGCAGATGATAAAAAGCAGTAGAAAGCTGGGAAAGATGAAGTGATCCTGCGCATGGGAAATGGAGCAAAGGTTGCTGCTTTAGCTGTAGGATTTGTTCTTTATCTTTGCCCACTGGGCTTGTAATGGAGCTTAATAATTGTTACTATGTTCCAAACATAACAAAGAATATTATTTTCGTTTCATGTTTGTAATGATGGATATACATTTGAAATTGGAAATAAAGTATTTCAATTTTTAAAAATGAAATGTTCTTTGGTTCTGCTGAAATGTTCAACGGAATTTATGTTTTGAATTTACAAGCCCTATTCTCAATATAGAAACTAAGAAATTAAAATCAAATAATTCTAAGAACTCATACCTATGGCACTGTCGTTTAGGCCATGTAAATGAAATCGTTTAACCAAGTTACATAAGATGGCTACTTGGGCTCATTCGATTGGGAATCGTTTGAGGAATGTGAGTCATGCTTACTTGGCAAAATGACTAAGTCACCTTTTACTAAAAAGGTGAGCGAGCAACTGAATGTTTAGGACTAGTACATTCGGATGTATGTGGTCCCATCAATATTCAAGCAATAGGAGGTTTTTCTTACTTCATCACATTTATAGATGACCATAGCAGGTATGGTTATGTATATCTGATGAAGCACAAATCTGAAGCCTTTGAAAAGTTCAAAGAATTCAGATCCGAGGTAGAAAAAAAAGTGGAAAAGTATTAAGATACTTCGATCAGATCGAGGTGGGGAATACTTAAGCCATGAGTTCTTAGAATATTTGAAGGAGAATGGGATTCTCTCTCAGTGGACTCCTGGTACGCCACAGCATAATGGTGTATCAGAAAGGAGAAATCGTACATTATTAGATATGGTGCGATCATGATGAGCCTTGCAAATCTTCCAAAAATGTTTGGGGTTATGCCTATACACAGCCGAATACACTCTAAACCGAGTTCCATCTAAGTCGGTCAGTTCCACTCCCTATGAGATATGGTGTGGAAAGAAACCATCCCTTAGTCATCTAAGGATTTGGGGATGCTACGCTTATGTAAAGCGTAATGAGTCAGACAAGCTTGAAGCTAGATCTGACAAGTGTAATTTATGGGGTATCCTAAAGAAACAAAAGGATACTACTTCTACCACCCAATCGAGCAAAAGGTTTTTGTCTCAAGGCATGCCATATTCCTAGAGAATGAGATTTTCTAAGAAAGGGCAGTGGAAGAAATATTGAGCTTAGTGAAACTCAAGAATCACAAATTGACACAGACCGATTAGATGACATGGAGCAAATGCCAAATGTAGTGGGAGTTGAGCAGGAGACTCAACTCACATTCAGGCAACATTTGCGTGAGCCTCTATCAGAAATGATGGAGCAACAGGTAGCTCCAAGTACACATCAGCTACGTATGCCTAGTAGAACACATTATATTCCTGAGAGATATGGATTTCTTATAGAAGATGATGAGCCTAATAACTACGAGGAAGCAATATGTAACATTGACTCCAAAGATGGCTTGAAACATGAAGTCTGAAATGGACTCCATGTTGACAACCAGGTATGGACCTTGGTTGATCCACCTGAAGGGGTAAAACCCATTGGGTGCAAAGGGTCTTCAAGAAGAAAACCGACATGGATGGTAATGTGATTACCTATAAGGCGAGGCTAGTTGCAAAAGGTTACAAGCAAAGGCAAGGTGTTGACTTTGATGAAACCTTTTCCTCTGTAGCCATGCTTAAGTCCATAAGGATTTTGCTTGCGATTGCAGCCTATTACGATTATGAGATATGGCAAATGGATGTCAAGACCGCCTTTCTAAATGGTGAATTAGTAAAGGATGTGTATATGACACAACCTAAGGGTTTTGAGTCCATTGATTCTCAAAAAGTATGCAAGCTACAAAGGTCCATTTATGGACTTAAGCAAGCCTCTAGAAGCTGGAACATCCGTTTTGATGAAACAATCAGAGAATTTGATTTCATCAAAAATAAGGATGATCCATGTATGTACAAGATGGTTAGTGGGAGTGTTATTGTTTTCTTGATATTATATGTAGATGACATATTATTGATAGGAAACAATGTATCTTGCTGCAAGAAGTGAAGGATTGGTTATCCAGCAAGTTCTCCATGAAAGATTTGGGAGAAGTAGCCTACATACTGGGTATTAAGATTATAGAGATAGATTTAGGAGGTTGCTTGGATTGTTCCAATCAATGTACATAGATAAAGTGCTAAAACGATTTAGCATGGAGGAATCCAAGAAGGATTCCTGCCGGTATCGCATGGGGTGCATCTCTTTAAGGACATGAGTCCTATGACCCAAGAGGAGAGAGAGCATAATAGGATTCCATACGCCTCAGCAATCGGATCCATTATGTATGTGATGCTATGTACGAGACCTGATGTTTCTTATGCTTTAAGTATCACTAATAGATATCAGGCAAACCCTGGTGAGAAACATTGGATGGCCATCAAAAATATCCTTAAGTACTTACGAAGGGCTAAGGATATGTTCTTGGTTTATGGATGACCCAAACTCATAGTTCAGGGTTACACAGATTCTAGTTTTCAATCTGATAAAGATGATTATAAATCTCAATCAGGCTATGTCTTTACACTCAATGGTGGTGCAGTCAGCTGGAAGAGTTCTAAGCAGGAAATAACTACCGACTCTACGATAGAAGCTGAGTATGTTGCAGCATCAGATGCAGCCAAAGAAGCGGTTTGGATCAAGAAGTTCATCACTGAACATGGTGTGGTTTCGAGCATTGCTGATCCAATACATTTGTATTGCGACAACAATGAAGCTATTGCACAAGCTAAGGAGCCAAGGTCTCATCAGAGGTCCAAACATGTACTCAGGAAATACTATGTAATTAGAGAAATTATTAGTAGAAATTATGTAAAAATAGAACGAGTCCCCACTGAGGATAATGTAGCTAATCCGCTCACCAAAGCTCTACCGCAGCAGAAGCATGATAATCATGTTAAGTCACTCGGTATTAAATACATGGGTGATTGGCTCTAGTGCAAGTGGAAGATTATTAGTGTATGCCCTAGATCCAATCGGATTGGATGCTATATACATTCTATGAATACAAATCAAATAAAAATGGTTTCTTTATCTATCCAGATGTCTTTTATTATATATTTAATATATTTGTCCATGAGATAAAGTCCAAAAGAATGTGAACCATGCATATGGAATTTGTAATAGAGATTACAAATTGTGAGATTCAAATTGTACATTATGGTTCGATTCTTTAAATTTTCTAGTCGATGTGTAGATAGGACTGGACACCATCGAACACCGTGAGACTGGCACACATTGCATATTCTCACCCTTGGGGTGAGCAGTTGATTTCACAAGCTAAAGTATGAAGATATTTGAATAGGTGTGTGGATGCTCATTATTGTAACGATGCATTGGATGACCCGTACAGAGATCCCATATGAATATTCTATATAATGTCGATGGTTGATCTCTAATAACGGTGGTGTGAGTGATCCTTTGACTTGAAATCTTCATTGCATCTCATGTGTGAAATGTCATGCTTTGATGATATCCAAACATCGCTCTAGCCATGGGTGACAAATATGGTGTTGGTTAGGTATGATATGAAGCATATGAAGGTGGTATTTGTTCAAAACAGGATTTGTCTTTCTTGATAGAAAGGGTTATATCCCATGGCCATTTGATGGATTAAATTGACTGTTAAATCCTTGAAAGGTTGAGTTGGAATTCGAAATGGTTTTGAAGTTCTAATTTATATGAGTCAATTTTCTTGAGATCAAGTAAACAAAGATCAATTATAAGGTTGACACAATCCATACCACTGATTGATTTGGGATATGTGACGAAGGGATTGAATCATACGATAATCGTTCATGGACAGGTGTTGTTGATGGTTACGTCAACAAAATTCTTAGCACTTGGGTGGTCATGATGTTTTGCTAGAGGCCTCTCATGATCTATAATCATGTTGTTGATTTGGCAAAGAGTTGTCCAATCATTCCTAGGGTCAGTGATTAGGATATGATTATTGCCAACATGTTAAAGGGCCTAATGGGTCACACGCATTAAGAAGAATTTTGGATGAATTAAAATAAAAATTAAATTAGATTTAATTCAGATAAGATGACCAATTAGATAATTGGATAAGACCCAATTTAAAGCAGATAAAATAATAATGGATATGATCCATCATAGAGGAAGAAATTTTAGGAAGAGATAATTTGCATATGATGAACAAATAATTGGATACCCAAATTTGGCTTGTTCCATGTGATGGATGGCTCTGATTATTCGGGTATAGATGATAAATCTCAGCCATGTGGAGATAGATTCATGCCCATGGAATGGGGCATGATTAATCTTAAACATGTACCGATTGGGACATATAGTTATGAGATAACTAATTCCTAATTTCAAGGGCTGAGATTTTGACACATGGATGATGGATGGAGTCTCTTCCTCTTCCTTGGATTAACATTACCATGAAAAAGAGGGTCTCTTCCTTTTCCTTGGATTAACGTTGCCGTAGAAAGGGGAGTCTCTTCTTCTCCGTTGGATTAACCTTGCCATGAGGAAAGGGATCCCTTTCTCTCCCTTAGAACGTCTCTTTCTCTCACTCTCTCTCTCTAAATATGTTTTCTCTCTCCCCCTCTCTCTATAAATATGTTTTCTTCTCTTCCTCCTCTGGTATGGAAGAAAAAGATTAGATCTTTAGACCTACAAGAAATCTTCTGATTTAAAATTCAAGAAAGGGATTCAAGAGGCGCTAGCACCCCTCTCTCCCTTAGTGTCATCTTCATACCTTGAAGGTCTTCATCCACTCTTCTCTGCGTGGATCACCGTTAGAAGCTAAACACATAGACGACTAGTAACAAAGGATTCACCGGCTTCATCCTTTTCTACATCGATAAAAGACTTAGGTATTAATAAATTTAATGTTTTAGATTTTATTTTTAATTTAATAAATATGTTCCTAAGAATCCTAGGCATCTAAAATTTTGTATTTTATCTTCCGTTGCATTTTCATGAATTTAATTCATGTCTTGCATACATAATTTCCAATACTAAGCTGGTATAAAACATAGATGCAAAGGTAAAAAGCTTTACTCTCCTTTCGCTTAGCTGATGCAGGGCACACAAGCTCAAGGAGTGTGGGGGGCATTGATGGGGCCAGTTGACCCCTTCCTTATAATAACCATGTTTGGGCTTGGCTTCGGCCAGTCGGCCCATCCTCGCGGAAGGCCTAGCTTATCCCAAGCGACCTCTTTTCAGGTGGACCCCGCCTCCTAGACGGCCCCGAGCTTCCTCGGCGGTCCCAAGTTCCCACGGTAGCCCCCAAAGTTCCCACGGCGGCCCCGAGCCGCCCGACTCCTCCTGCCTTCGTCTTGGTAGCCCTGGTTCCAGGCGGCCCCCATCTCCAGGCAACCCCGATTTCAGGCGACCCCGGTTCCAGGCAGCCCATCTCCAAGCAACCTCGGCTCTAGGTAGCCCCCATTCCAAGCGGCCTCGTCTTCAGCTTCTCAGGCAAGCCTTTGTCTCTGCCTAGGCCGGGCCCACCAATCGCCTCTACCTCATAGATGAGCCCTAGAAAGTCATCATCTGTTGTAAATAGTACCAATCACCCAGTTCAGACAAGACAGATTCCTATTAATTCTATAAAAGATCGTCATTCATCATGAGGCTCTACATGACTCATTCCATCACTAGATGACAAGGTTCCAAACTTCCCAAGCAAGCCACACAGAGTCCAAAGAGGAATAAATTGGGTAAGAGGGACCTCCGACGGAGGGAGGAACAACACACAACACTTCAAAATGCTCATTCTTGCTCACAGAGAGCTCATCTTTAGGCCTCTCTCTCTCTTTCGAGCTTTCTTAAGCTCACGGTTGTTATCTAGAGCACTGATTTGAGCGTCGAAGGGTTCCCACCGGAATCTTTGGTCTCTTGCAGGCTTCCGACCGAGAGAAGCTCGCCGAAAGATCCCAGGCTTGCTGGAGGAGGCGATCGGATGCTAACGAACGTTCGAGGAGGGTAATCTGCCGTCAACAAAAACTACTCCCCACAACATTAGTGGAGGATATGACAGCAGAAAAAAGGACAAACCAAGTGGTTTGCATTCAATTTTGAAGTAAAACCACTACTTGCTTAGACTCAATGGTCTAATCATCCTTTCAGGATGAGACCCTGGCTTGCCATTACTAGGGCTCTTGCTTCCTGACGATTTTTCCACTGGAGAAATTAATGGCTCCCATTTCTTACTGGAAGACATCCCACTTTCATGTGCAATATCTCAATTGCATTTTTTGCATGCAAAATTAATTAATGCAAACCCATGGTTCAAGGGGAAATTTTATAAAACAGTTATAATAAACTTGCCTTTTGGAGCATCAATTGGATTCATGCCAACATTTTTTCTGTTTGCATACTTAGGGATGGCAATTTCATCTTGACCCAATGTAGATCCGTCGTGATTGGGACGGACATTTTAAGCTTTGAACAAGTTTGGAACAGATTTTGAGAAAATCAAAATATCTTTTATTTAAGGTTGGGATGAAACCGATATATATACTCCTTATATTAAAATCCACTAATTTTGGACTCCCTATGTTTAAAGAGTTCAGTAGTTAGATTGTTTTCTATAATCTAGTTAGATGGTAAAAGAAAAAAGAAAAATAAATAAAATAAAGGTGAGGTAACGAGATGGGGTCAGCGATTCCTGTTTCTGATCATGAGGTCGGCAATGGAGCACAGCATGGGGTGGAGATGGAGCAGGTTATAAAAAATCAGGGTCGGATTGGGCAAAATTTGATTTGACCTACGTCATTGCTATTCCTTTACACATATTCAGAAGGTCTGATTTTAGCTTCAGAATGGGACAGTGACTGCATAAAATAAATTAGTAATAAATAAATAAGTAAAATAAGTAAACAGACAGTTTTAAATGCAGAACCTACAGGAAGGCAAAAGCAGAAGCGTGGTAAATTTTTTTGTTGTACAACTGATTTGATGAAATAATTTCACCTTCTCATCAATATATCTTATGATTTGTGTTAACATATTGTGGGAATTTATTTAGATTAAAAAACAAGGTGAATCGTGATATTTGTGTTAATGAGGTCATTCTAGCGGCTTCTCCTCTTCTCAGCTTGACTCTAATAATGAAATGAAGGTTTCAAAGGAAGGAGGTTGTCTTAAGGTTTCTACTAGAATCCAAAGAAATAAATGGCTGTCCAAGTTTAAAAAAAAAATGAAGTCCTATCCATTAAGATCTCAAAGATCAGAAAATATATATCGTAAGGAGATGGCTGGTTGAAGTGAAATATGAGACATGCTTTGAAACTGGGAGCATTTCAGCTTGCAATGGCAGCAAGAAATCCAGCAAAGCCTCTTTCCCTGAAAGCCTAGCTAGGAAGAAGAGAGAGAATGTATCGAGCTGATCAGAAAACTTAATATCTTTCTTTCGAAAAAAAAAATGAAACTTAATATTTGTTATACTTCATTTCAAACTTTTGGAAATGGTTCATAGAATAGCACTGACTGCATCAATGGACTTCCTAACAGTGTGGCCATTATCATGGTTATGGTTACAATGCGGATATACTTGCAATTATGCGATGACAATAGAGATCTATTCATCAACAAGAACAGACAGTTTCCAACAAATGAATAAAGTTTAACAGGGGAAAATGGAGCCCTAGAAAAAGAACAATAAATAGATTTAGATGCATCTAATCCTTCACATATTCAATAGAAACCTTGCAGTGGTGGTTGTCTTTTCATATTCTATAGGTGGTGGAAGGATTCAAATCAAATATCCCAAATGCCTTTTCTAAAAGACCTCCCTCCTTCAAAAAACCAAACGAACCGTACCAATCCTCAACAATGAACAACAAACTCTCCACCTTATCTAAAAAGATACTTATATCCAAAATATTGTTAAAATGGATGGTTTAAAGTTAAATAAATTATATGATCTTGAATTATTTAAAGTTAATTTTAAATCATGAGCGTGTACATTGATGATTAGTGAGCTTTCGTGCTCATTATCTTATTATTACTATTATTATTTTCGGATATGATAATTTAGAATCTGGTGAGTTATCATTTTGGAGGAGTATGCTTGGAATAAGGAAGATTATCTGTTTTGTAATCTATAACTAGACTATAACTTTTGACTAGAAAGTAAATTTTTGAATTAGTCTAATAAAATTAGATGTAATACATATTTTCACCTAAAATTAAGGTTTGTGGAAACATAAATATCAGTTGAACACTTATGTAAATTAGACTTTTGCATAATGAGAAGTTGGTGTAACGACCCGGGCCCACGGGCCTGTTTCGTTACAAGAAAGC
Source organism: Calamus simplicifolius (assembly GCA_900491605.1). Lineage (NCBI taxonomy): Eukaryota > Viridiplantae > Streptophyta > Magnoliopsida > Arecales > Arecaceae > Calamus > Calamus simplicifolius. Next base: position 496,719 of record UESW01005008.1, on the reverse strand, counting down.
AAGACGGATAAGGTTCACACCAACTTGGGCCACCACAGCCCAAAAAGGGATCCAATTGGTGCCTTGTCCTTCTTGCTTTACTATATATAAACTACTTAACCAACTCCTAATTATCCGATATGGGACAATTGGGAGGGGCATCACAATCTACCCCCTTAACAGAGGCGACGTTCTCGTCGCCAGGGGTAATTGATCACAACCAAATATAGCACTTTGTCCTGTGTGGCACTTAGCTCATGCGCCAAGGGTAATTGATCACAACCAAATGTAGCACTTTGTCCTGTGTGGCACTTAGCTCATGCACTTCCGACTGGTACGAGGCTCTGATACCATATTGTAACGATCCGGGCCCATGGGCCTGTTTCGTTACAAGAAAGCAAGACGGATAAGGTCCACACCAACTTGGGCCATCACAGCCCAAAAAGGGATCCAATTGGTGCCTTGTCCTTCTTGCTTTACTACATATAAACCACTTAACCAACTCCTAATTATTCGATGTGGGACAATTGGGAGGGGCATCACAGTTGGACAACTTAATTTCTGATAAAATACTTAAAATTGAGTTAATGATTGCATTTTGTTAATTATGAGATGAATATGTGGATCTACCAATTTTCATTTATATGAATTGAGTATGATAATTATAAATAATTTTGCATGTTTCAAGAAATTAACTTTCAAGGAGTATATTCACTTTTCCAGTACACATGCATAAATAGGGTTGGGGTGATAGATTATTAAAAGATGCCAAAGATTAGAAGGAGAGCCTTATAAGTTCTGAAAAATTCTGGACAGTTTTTTGTCTTTTTGGCACGCATATCTCTCATTCTGACCGAATTTTTATACATAATTAATTAGCAGTTTCTTGCTTTCGGCCCATCACTTGATTGAACACCATGAGTTTAATTTCAAAATCCCAACACTAACAAGCTTTTTGACGGAATATTTGTTGGAATATTAAACTTGTTTTAATGCACTCTTGAAAGACTAAAGGCTTCATAGGAGAAAGAAAGAGTCACTCTTGAAAAGATCAAAGGCTTCATGGGAGAAAGGAAGAGTCACTCTTGAAAAGATCAAAGGCTTCATGGGAGAAAGGAAGAGTCACTCTTGAAAAGACTAAAGGCTTCATGAGAGAAAGGAATAGTCATTTTAAAAAGACAAGATAGTTCATAAATTTAAAATTGACTCTTAGTATTTTGTAATTGACTCTTAATTTTCTGCAAATGTCTTTTAGTTTTTCTATACATGTATTAAATAGTGGCATATGAAAGGACATCTAGATGTGTATAAATATGGAAGGTGTTTGCCCATGAAATGATGTAGAGAAGTAGAAGTAGAAGAAGATGATTATGATGAAAAAATAGAGAGAGACCCAAAAGTTGTATTCCCTCTAATATAGAGTATCATTTTTCTTATTGAAAGAATCCTCCACTTCCATCAATCTTGTGTGCCCACCTTGTTTCCAACAAGTGGTATCAGAGCCAGGTTTTTTTTGAGAGGATCAATCTTGAGGGAGATGGCCAACGATGGTGTGCATATTCAAGTTCCCAAGCTTACTAGGAGAACTATGGGAATTGGTGTATCTAAATGAAGTCCTTATTTGGCTCACAAGATCTATGGAAAATTATTCAAGATGGCTACACCGAGCCTACAGCAAGCAAGAAAGAGGGTACAATCAAGCACAAAAAGATACTTTAAGGGGCTTAAGGAGAAGAGACAAGAAAGCTTTGTTCCAATTATATCAAGCTTTAGATGAGGTGACATTTGAGAGAATTGCTGAAGCAACCTCTGCAAATCAAGCTTGGGATACTCTCTCTACTATCTTTAAAGGAGAAGAAAAGGTGAAGCGAATCCGGCTTCAACAATTGCGAGAAGAATTTGAAGTCACCACCATGAAGGAGACGGAAAACATATTTGACTACTTCTCTCGGATATTGGTTATTGTAAACCAATTGAAGAGAAATGGAGAGAAGGTAGAAGATGTTCGAGTGGTGGAGAAGATACTTCGATCTTTAACACCGAGGTTTGAGCATATTGTTCTCGCCATTGAAGAAGCTAATGATGTTGATACACTCTCCATCAATGCGTTGATGGGCAAACTTCAAATTCATGAACAAAAGATACAAAAAAAAATGAAGCACATAATACAGAGCAAATACTTCAATCCAAGGTGGAGGCAAAAGATCAAAAAGAAAAAGATCAAGGGCTTCAATTGGCCTATAGTAACAAAAGAGATGACAGCAACAACTATCGTGGTGGCCGTGGTGGCAGAAGCAACTACCGTGGTCGTGGTCGAAGCCATGGCCGTGGTCAAAGAAGCTATTATGATGGAGGAGGCCAAAGCTCAAATTTTAACAATGAAAGAGGTGGTAGAAGAGGTGGACGTGGACGAGGTAGAAGATCAATTGGAGATCGTAACCAATCAAGATCCAATGTTCAATGCTATAATTGTCAAAAATATGGACACTATAGCTATGAGTGTTGGAACAATAAGCAAAGCCACAACATTGAACCCAACAACCAAGAAGGAGAACCGACTCTTCTTTGTCATGCCAAGAAGATGGAGACTTGAAGAATATATGGTTTCTTGACTCAGGAGCCTCAAACCATATGTATGGAAGAAAAGAGCTATTTGTGGAATTGCAAGAAGGGGAGTTTTGTGATGTGAAGTTTGGGGATCTCTCCAAAGCTCCTATCAAAGGAAGAGGTAAAATCATGATTTGGCAAAAGAATGGTAAACCTGATTTCATTTCCAATGTTTATTATGTGCCAAGTTTGAAGAGTAATATTTTAAGTATTGGCCAACTGTTAGAGAAGGGTTATGCAATTCATATGGAAGGATTATCTCTAACTCTAAAAGATTGGAATGGAAAGCTGATTACTCGTGTCCAGATGGCGAAGAACAGGATGTTTCCTCTTATCTTAAAGATGGAAGCACAAAATTGCTTGCAAGTGGATATCAAGGACCCTTCTTGGCTTTGGCATCTCAGGTTTGGACATTTAAATTTTGGAAGTTGAAATTACTATCTAATAAGGGAATGGTGAAAGGTCTTCCACATATAATTATCCAAATGAAGTTTGTGAGAAGTGCACACTAGCTAAGCATGCAAGAGCTCCCTTCAAAAGTAGAAAATCTTGGAAAGCAACAAGACCATTACAACTAGTGCATACTGATATATGTGGACCTCTTTCAGAATCTTGTGGTGGTAACAAATATTTTATAACATTTGTTGATGACTTTAGTAGAAAGTTGTGGGTTTATTTTCTTAAAGAAAAGTCGGCTGCACTCTTTATGTTTAAATATTTCAAAACCTTGGTTGAAAAAGAAGTAACAATAAAGTGCAGATTTTGAGATCCGATAGAGGCGGAGAATATATGTCAAATGCTTTTAGAAGCTATTGTGATGAAGAAGGAGTTCGACATCAATTCACCGCTCCGTACTCTCCACAACAAAATGGAGTGGCCGAGAGGAAGAACCGGACCATTCTTGATATGACTAGAAGCATGTTGAAATAGAAGAACCTTTCCGAGCATTTTTGGGCTGAAGGGGTGGCATGTGCAGCATATCTTATTAACCGAAGCCCAACAAAAGCCATCAAAGGTATGACACCAGAAGAAGCTTGGAGTGGCTACAAACCAGGAGTAAGCCATATGAAGATTTTTGGGTGTATTGCCTATGCCCAAGTACCACAAGAGAAGAGGAAGAAGCTTGATGATCGAAGCCAAAAATGCATCTTCATAGGATATAGTGAGCAATCCAAAGCCTACAAATTGTATAATCCAATGACAAATAAGGTCATCATCAGTCGGGATGTGATTTTCAATGAAGATGGAGTATGGGATTGGAATGGCAAAGATTCTCATATCAAATATATAACACCTTACAATGAAGCTGAGGAGAATACAAATGAGGAAGCTACTCAATCAATCTTGTCACCAACAAGATCATCTTCATCACCACAAGTTACACCGACTTCCTCAGGAAGTTCTATAAGCCCTGAAGAGTCAACAAGAAAGTTTAGAAGTATTAGTGATCTTTATGATGAAACAGAAGAAGTTGAACAAGTTGATTTATATTGTTTATTTGCTGATATTGAACCTCTAACATTTGATGAAGCTATGCAGAAAGTTGAATAGAGAAAAGCAATGAAGAAGAAAATTCTTGCCATAGAAAAGAATAATACTTGGGAGTTGACTTCACTTCCAAAAGGACAAAAGGCGATAGGCGTCAAATGGGTGTATAAAGTGAAGCGCACTGCTAATGGAAAGGTAGAAAAATACAAAGCTCGTTTGGTTGCCAAAGGCTACAAGCAAAAGAAAGGGCTCGATTATGATGAAGTTTTTGTGCCTGTAGCCCATTTTGATTCAATAAAGCTCATTTTCTCACTTGCATCTCATCACAAGTGGAAAATATATCAAATGGATGTAAAGTCGGCATTTCTCAATGGCTACCTTGAAGAAGAAGTCTATATTGAGCAACCTGAGGGCTATATCCATAAAGGCATGGAAGATAAAGTGTACAAGTTACACAAAGCTTTGTATGGATTAAAGCAAGCACCGAGAGCTTGGAATGCTCGAATTGATCACTATCTTCAAGATTGTGGTTTCAACAAATGCTCCTATGAACATGCTATTTATGTAAAGAAAAAGGAGATGACATTTTAATTATATGTCTATATGTGGATGACTTACTTGTGACAGGTAATTGCATGAAAATGATATATGGGTTCAAAGCAACCATGAGCAAGGAGTTCGAAATGACGGAAGGAGACTTGATGTCTTATTTTCTTAGCATTGAAGTAAGGCAAAGTAAAGATGGCATCTTCATTTCTCAAGAAAGTTATGCTAGAAATATTCTACAGAAATTCAAAATGGAGAGCTGCAAAGAAGTAAACACCCCAGTTGCTTATGGAGCCAAGCTTAGTAAAGAAGGAGAAGGAAAGGAGGTGAACTCATCTCTCTTCAAAGCCTTGTTGGAAGTCTTCGTTATCTTACTATAAGCCGACCTGATATTGTCTATGGAGTTGGTTTGATTAGTAGATATGGAACATCCAAAGGAGTCACACTGGATGGCAGCAAAAAGGATTCTAAGATACCTCAAAGGAACTCTTGATCATGGTATGTTTTATACTCATTCCAATGATGCAAGTTTAATTGGTTTTTCTGATAGTGATTGGGGAGGAGATCTTGATGAACAAAAAAGCACTTCTGGTTATATCTTTTATTTTGATGCTAATGCTTTTTCTTGGAGCTCAAAGAAACAATCCATTGCTGCATTATCTACATGTGAGGCATAGTATGTTGCAGCAGCATCATGTGCTTGTGAGGCCATATGGTTGCGCAACTTATTGAAAGAATTGAGTCATTCACAAAAGGAGCCTGTGAAGATATATGTTGATAATAAGTCTGCTATTGAACTAGCTAAGAATCCAGTTCAACATGGAAGAAGCAAACACATTGACACAAGATTTTATTTTCTTCGTGATCAAGTTAAGAAAGGTATTGTGAAGGTTGTGTACTGTAAATCAAATGAGCAAATTGCTGATATATTTACAAAATCACTCAAAAGTGAAGATTTTCAAAAGCTAAGAAAGATGCTTGGAGTCATGGCACCAAAAAAAAATAAGTTTACGGGAGGAAATGTTGGAATATTAAACTTGTTTTAATGCACTCTTGAAAGACTAAAGGCTTCATAGGAGAAAGGAAGAGTCACTCTTGAAAAGATCAAAGGCTTCATGGGAGAAAGGAAGAGTCACTCTTGAAAAGACCAAAGGCTTCATGAGAGAAAGGAAGAGTCATTTTAAAAAGACAAGATAGTTCATAAATTTAAAATTGACTCTTAGTATTTTGTAATTGACTCTTAATTTTCTGCAAATGTCTTTTAGTTTTTCTATACATATATTAAATAGTGGCATATGAAAGGACATCTAGATGTGTATAAATATGGAAGGTGTTTGCCCATGAATGATGTAGAGAAGTAGAAGTAGAAGAAGATGATTATGATGAAAAAATAGAGAGAGACCCAAAAGTTGTATTCCCTCTAATATAGAGTATCATTTTTCTTATTGAAAGAATCCTCCACTTCCATCAATCTTGTGTGCCCACCTTGTTTCCAACAATATTAACCAAGTAAAGGCCATATGATGTTCATTGTTTTCATTCATTGTTTTCACTTAATTCTGTCAGTGATGTTGTAGCTGTAATAAATATTTTACTCAATTCTGCTGATTTTTCTTTTGTTGCTGCCTTTTTTTTCCCCTCTCTCAGTAGTAGGATCTTGCAACTGCTGGGGTCAGCAGGAGGCCTGCATGCTGTGTGTTGATGCTAACCAAGCCAGCGAAGGGGGAATTGGCCCAGTAGGTGGAGGAGAAGCTGCAGGCTGATTACAACCAGCTTGTAGAAGTTGTAGGGGAGCTGACAGCGTCCCTCTTTTAAGGAACAAAACTCCGTTCTGATCACATGCTATGTCTGCTGCTAGTGCTATTATTTTTTGTTTCTATTTGGCAGGAATTCTCAATGATAATGGGAAAGAAGCAGATGCAATATGTTCTTGTTGGGGGGACTAAGGAGCGAAGCTGTTCCTGTTATTCTTGTTTGTCAAACATGATGGGAGTATTAGCTGGATGCTGGATCCCAGTCATTGAGACATTTCGAAGCTTATTTATATATCTTTGATAAAATTAGGAGCTTGTGTGGAGGACAAATGGATAAGAATGCTTTGAGTGGATCCATAGATCAGATAAACATTAGGATAAATTCGTGGCTGTTATGGATAAAACATGATCTAAATATGGATCTGGCATTAAAAAAAAAAAAAACTAGATATCTTGTAACTTACTTCAGAGTTCTCAACTTACCTAATTTTTTCATTTGGAGAGTTGTTCTTGCCTGCAATTTGAATCTGATGGTAGATTCATCTTAGGAAATTCTTCATATCTTCCTTGCAACCAACTTGTTACCTAGTCAAACATTTAACATGTATTAGTTTCTCCAGAAGTAATTATTAGTGCCATTGTTGGAATGACAATTTTAGCTTACAATATGGGAATCAAATCCATCCCATTTGAGATGGATATTTTTCATCTTTTGCGGTAAATGGAGACTAATTTGGTCTCCGTAAACAGAGATAAGTATATCTTTGGACCATCATCTCATCCCACCGTTTTATCTTTAAAGATGCTCTATATTTTCATATCTATAAAATTATTCTTATAGTTTGCACTAAAGTTTAAATATATTATTGGAAAGGGTGGGATGAGAATAAAGCAAGGATGGGGATAAAAAAAAACTCTATCAATGATGATAAAAATTATTTTTTTTAATAAAGATAGAGACGTAATTGAGGTTTTTAGTCTCGTCCCATCTCGTTGTCATCTTGAGCATTTCTTTGCTTTTTTATAGCCATCTTAATCTTCATCTAAGCCTTATATGATAATGAATATGAAAAGTAAGAGAGAAAATAGAGAATGTATCATTCCAACCATCCTTAAAGCATTGTAATTAAATTCCATCCTTCCTAAAATTGTAGGCTTTGTTTAAGGTGGAGCTTAAGTAGCCGAAGGGATGGCAATTGAGTTAAGTCGAAACAAGTACATTAAAGTTTTGCCGATCCAAAATTAATCATTTATTTAATAGATTAGGATTACTTATTTAATAAAATAATTAACTAACAAGTCCTGAGTCAAATCAAGGAACTCTACCTCACTGGCTAAAGATTTAAAAGCTGGGTAACCAAAATCCATCCTTCCATAGTTGATCTAAACCTAATTATGCTTATCCGCGGCTATGATTGCTTGGAGGTTAATGCATGGGAAAGTGCTGACTAGCCTCTTGCTGAGGTCGACTCCTCATGGTTCCACTGCTGTCCTAATTCTACCATATAGTCTAAGATATCCTTTAGGTAGTGTTTGACTTCCCAAAAGCTATTCCTCGATAAATATACAGGATAACATTTCCAGAAAATAGCTAAGAGAATAAGCACCTTTTTTAAATTATAACTTTGCCATCAAGGGATAACTCTAGTTATTCCTGAGTTCCTTAGGTAGTGTTTGAAATATGGAATAAAAGGGAATATCCCTTGGATATCCCTTCTTATTTCCAAAGCGATAACTATAAAGGATAGCTGGGAATAAAGTTAACCAAAGGGATAATCCATGGTAACCATACCATGGATTATCCCCTCAATTTATTTCCTAGAAAATGCATGAAGATGGTTATCCCTCTAAATCAGAGTAAAAAAAAGTTATCCTATGGATTTATCTTTTTGTATTTGATATAATCAATGGGATAGCCAAGGAATCCCTTTAGGGATAGTCAGGGGATAAACTCTATCCCGTACACTTATCCATGGATAATATTTTTCTATCAAACACTACCTTAAAGTAGTGTTTGAAATAGGAAATAAGAGGGGATATCCCTCTTATTCCCAAAAGTCATAACTATGAAGGATAGCTGGGAATAAAGTTAACTAGAGGGATAATCCATGGTATGATTAACCATGGATTATCCTCTCAATTTATTCCCTAGAAATGTAGGAATAACTGGTTATCCCTCCAAATAAGAGTAAAAAAAGTTATCTTATGGATTTACCTTTTTGCATTTGATATGATCAATGGGATAGCCAAGGGATATCCTAGGGATAGCCAGGGGATAAACTCTATCCTGTACACTTATTTAGAAATAAATTTTTTTTATCAAACACTACCTATTATAATAAGGAATAAGTTCAGGGGATAACCCCTATTAAATTTTTTCATATTTATCCCATGTAGTTATAGCTTTTGGGGATAAGGGGGATATTCCTTCTTATCTCCTATTTCAAATGCAGCCTTAAGAGAAGACGGGTAATACCCTAGATCGATATTAAAATTGAGCTTTTACTACAATGCTTCTGATTGTAGGTAAATAATGCGATAAATAAAGAAAGTAAAAGAGTATTAAAAAGGTAATACAAAGAGGGTGAAGGTTTTGAAAGATGCTTTGAACAGTAGGATTAAATATCAGTTTTCAACACACAAAAAAAAAAAACCTGAACCATGAAACTGAGGGCAAGTAAGGGCCACAAGAGCACCTGTGGGAGTGTTACAGATTAAAGCTGGATAGCTACTTGAATATATATCTTCAGTGCGTGTGTGTGTGGTTCATGTCATGTGCCCTTTGCTAGCAACAAAGATGCTGGGCCAATTATTCTTCCAAACGCCAAGCAAAGAGCTTAGGGCTGGGGCCATGGGACAAGCGAATCCAGCGCCAAACAAACAACTTCGCTTTCTTTGACCGGTCCCAACGAGCCAGCTGCAACTTCTACTAAATTTTGTACACTAGCTGACGGCCAAAGGCATCTCTGATCCAATGTTGGAGCCGTACTGCCTTTGCGTCAGTGGATTGGCCTGCTTTTGAATCCACTGCTACCTTCCCTTAGGCTAAAATCGATCTGCTGTCAAAATATAATAAGATCATCTGTCTTTAACGTTTCCCTGCCTTGATTCAGCCTTGGCTAACAGTGTGTGAGGAAGACGCCATCAACTCTATGAAGACAAAGGGACTACTAAAGATGAAAAGGGCCGGGAATTCCAGTATGTGCCAGTGCACTGGCATTTGACGTTTGCATAGAGTAACATGGTAATGTCTGGACTTGGATTTGCGCTAAATCTAGTTACCTGGCAGCATTAGACCTTGATGATGTACTGAAATCCAAAACTCAAACCAGACATTAGATCTTGCTACAATATTGCTTTGTCAGGCTAGCTAACTGGGTCTCAAAACAAGTTACTGCTCATTTTGAATCAAAGGTTGGGACACTGATCGTTATGCTATGCTGAGCTCATTTCATGCATGTCCTTCCTAAATGGAACTGCTAAATCTACAAGCGTGCACAGATTTACATCACCTAGCCAATTATGGAGCACATGCTGCTGCCAGACTGCCAACTTGGGCTGTTTGTTGTTGGACAAACAAGACTACAGCACAGTACGTACCTATGAGTGCAGTGAAAAGGGAGAAGCAGCGAAAACCCTCCAAATAAATATATTCCTCTCCTGTAACATACGAAAGATAATATACGTTGAATATTTGCTGTATTGAATGATCATAAGAATTTATAAATTATAATATTTATAGATTCTTAGAATAACAATCGTGCTATTCACAAGTAAAAGATAAAAACAAATAGTTGAGATAGTGACCATGTATTGTAAGTCTTAGAGATAATGATTATCTATTGTAGTCTTAAAGATAATGATTATCCATTGTAGTATTGAAGATAATGATTATTCGTTGTAGTTTTGGAGATAATGATCATGTTGTGAAGATCGATGAGACTGCTTTGTTGTGAAGATCGATGGATGATTTGTTAGTAAATTCAAGGATGTTGAAGATACTGATGATGCAGAGTTTGTAGTGAGATTAGTTGAGAGTTCTGCTCAGTTTGTAGAGAGACCGGTTGAGAGTTAATTGCAACGGTAACACAGATTCTTTAACAATATACTCTCAAGATGAAGTTAGTGGTGTCGATGAGATAGGATTGGATGCCCTTTTTTTTTTGCACCATTCAAATCAATATCTAGTTTTAAAACTTAAAAATTAAAGCTAATTTTAAAATTAAATTTTTAAAAAAGATTAAGAACAATATCTGAATTGATTATGAAAATCGGGTTAGATAAAAACAGATTATCCTATCCAAACCTGATTCAATATTAAAATATGTTTATTTTTTATCAAAACAATATATATATGTCAATTCAAAAATATGAATAAAAATAAATAAAATAAACAATATGTATCTATAATTACTTTTAAAAAAAACTAAGACATAGCACAAATTATAACCATTAAAAATACAAAAAAATTATAATCTTTAGAAAATCAAAATTTTTAAATACCTTGTTTTCTAAATCCAAATTCGGCCCTATTTAAACTGGATTTTAAAATCTTATACCTTAAACCGACTCGACGAAACTAGGTTTTTTTTACTATTCAAACTGTTAAAATATGTCTTGAATTTTATATATCGGGTCCGGTTTCTTGACCCGACCCGATATTCTTGTTGAGACCGGACCAAACCGGTCCGATAGGGTTTATTTTTGGGCGTATATATATACGTGTGAAAACTTCTGTAATGTGACTTCCTCCTTTTTGATAATGGAATTTTGTTTGCCTTGCCCGTGGATGTAGATCACCATGATCGAACCACATAAATTCTTGGTGTTCCTTTATTTGTTTATTGTTTGATTTGTTTATCGAATCTGATTTCCGCAACAAACTGGTATCAGAGCTTTGGTTCGGAAACAATTTTGTTGAAAAAAAATGGGAAAAACCTAACCCTAATTTTTTTTTGTTGGTCTTCGTCTGACTCCTCAACTCCCCGTCGTCGGCGCCTCCAAGGGCGACTCGATCCGTCCATCGGGAGCAATAGCTTTCCTTTCCCCTTCTTTCCTACTCTTCTGGCCTGCTGTTCCACCCCTTCTGCCGTTGCCGTCTGCACCACCGCCATCTGGCCAAATCACCCGTTCGAACCCTCCACCGGTTGGGGTGCGTAGGCGAAGACAAAGGCGGAGGTAGCGGTGGAATCGAAGGGGGAAAAGAAGGAGAGAGTGCCGGTGAACTGGGGTGGACTGGAGCCTGCTCTCCGTCCTGCTTGCAGGCCCAAGGGATCCCTACAGGAGGTTGTTCCTTGCTACGGATCGGGTCTCTATTTTCATGGTGTCAGAGGCAGCAAGGAAAAAGGAAGAACGAAGAGGTTGGGCGCTGCAGCACTCTTTCCCTTCCTCGTTTCTCCCACCCCAGGATCAGATTTAGATCTCTGAGTTGTTTCTTCCCGAAAGAGAGAGAGATTGCCCTGAACGAACGGCGACGAGCGTCATAGAGCGCAGCGGTTTGGAGAGCTAGGGTTTCTGGTGGCATTGCTTTCCTCTTATGTTCGACTTCTAGTTTGTTAAATTCAAGCCAAGGTGGAGATTTGTTAAAATATGTCTTGAATTTTATATATCGGGTCCGATTTCTTGACCCGACCCGATATTCTTGTTGAGACCGGACCAAACCGGTCCGATAGGGTTTATTTTTGAAAAGAAAAAGTGAAGTGTTTGAAACCTTTAAGAAGTGGAAAGCCCTTGTTGAGAATCAGACAGGGAAGAAGATCAAACGTCTGAGGACCGATAACGGTCTTGAGTTCTGTGGTGGTGATTTTAATGAATTCTGTGCAGATGCAGGTATCGTTCGACACCGTACAGTCAGGTACACTCCACAGCTGTCGTAGATTCAGGGGTTTCTTCACCATCCAAAAGCTAGGGCTTTTGCACCAGATTTAAGCCTCCTCTGTTCCGTCCGTGAAGCTGTTCCCAGGATCTTTTCTTCTTCTTCAATCCAAACAGAAAGATCGTTTCGTTCTTAGGAATTCTTGGGATGTCATCTTTGAAGTTTCAGATTGCATCATTTGATGGACAGAACAACTTCGGATTATGGAGAATAAAGATGAAGGCTTTATTGAAGCGAGAGGGTTCTGTTAGGGCACTGGATAATAATTATACAGATGACATGACCACGGCTGAGATTGAAGAGATGGATGAGAAGGCGCATAGTGCGATCCAGTTGTCTCTAGAAGACAATGTTTTGCGAGAAGTTGTAGATGAGGAAACAGCGGCCGGTCTTTGGAAGAAACTGGAAAGTCTCTACATGAAGAAATCTTTAACATCGAGACTTTATTGAAGCAGCGTCTTTATACCCTAAAGATGCGAGAAGGTACGCCTATTAAGGAACACTTGAATGAGTTTAATAAGATTGTTATGGATATGAAAAATCTAGATATTAAACTCGAGGAAGAAGATCAAGCTTTGATCGTGTTATGCTCATTGCCTGCCTCATACGAAAATTTGTAAACTCGATGCTTTATGGACGTGAATCCATAACACTAGAGGATGTTAAAGCATCCTTGAATTCTGCAGAATTGAGAACAAAATTGAATGGAAATACTAGTGGAGACAGGGCAGATGGTTTATTCGTGAGAGGTAGGGCAAAGAATAAGGATAAAGCTTTTAGAAAGAAATCTGTTGGTCGTTCAAAATCTAGGCCACCTGGAGATACGACGAACGTTGAGTGCTACTATTGTCACAAGAAAGGACATTACAAGTCAGATTGTCCTGTGCTCAAGAGAAAGGATAAGCAACGTAGTCAACGTCAAGATGCGGCGAATATTGCTGAGAAAGATGAGTCTAGTGTGTCAGACAGAGTTCTTACGACATGCTCTGTTGTTAGTTTTTCAAACGATGTTTGGATAATGGATACAGGAGCATCATATCACATGTGCCCAAATAGGGAATGGTTCACCACATACGAACCATTGAATGGTGAATCAGTTTTTATGGGAAATGATGCAGTATGTAAAATTGTGGGAATTGGTACTGTTCAGATTAAGTGTCATGACAAAGTTGTGAGAACCTTGACTGAAGTTAGGCACATACCAGACTTAAAGAGAAACCTTATTTCTTTGAGCTGTTTGGATTCCATTGGGTGTATGTACTCAGGTGGAGGTGGAGCTCTAAAAGTCACCAAAGGCAATCTAGTTGTGATGAGAGGAAACAAGGTGAATCACTTGTATCATCTACAGGGTAGCACATTATGGGTTCTTTGATTGGCACAGCAAATTCTGTTTCTGTAGATGATAGAACAAAATTGTGGCATATGCGTTTGGACCATATGAGTGAGCGTGGCATGACAGTTTTGAGTAAACGTGGTTTACTATGTGGTGAGCTGACATCCTCACTAGATTTCTGTGAGCACTGTATTCTTGGCAAGCAGTGCAAGGTCAGTTTTAGTACAGGCACACATTCAACGAAGGGTACACTCGACTACATACATTCTGATTTATGGGGACCGGCACAGGTTCCATCTAAGGGTGGTGCTCTTTACTTTGTGACATTTATTGATGATTATTCCAGAAAAGTTTGGGTTTATTTTCTGAAAAGAAAAAGTGAAGTGTTTGAAACCTTTAAGAAGTGGAAAGCCCTTGTTGAGAATCAGACAGGGAAGAAGATCAAACGTCTGAGGACCGATAACGGTCTTGAGTTCTGTGGTGGTGATTTTAATGAATTCTGTGCAGATGCAGGTATCGTTCGACACCGTACAGCGTACACTCCACAGTAAAATGGAGTGGCAGAAAGGATGAACAGAACTTTATTGGAGAGGGCAAGATGCATGCTCTCTAATGCTGGCATGGAAAGGCTTTTTGGGCTGAAGCAGTTAACACATCTTGCTATCTGGTTAATCGTTCTCCTTCAACAGCAATTGAATGCAAGACTCCTTTTGAGATGTGGTCAGGTAAGCCTTGTGATTATTCAAATCTAAAGGTTTTTGGATGCCCTGCTTACTATCATGTTAAGGATGGTAAACTTGAACCTAGAGCAAAGAAGTGTATCTTTGTTGGTTATGCTGATGGCGTGAAGGGTTATCGTCTGTGCTGCATAGAACCTAATTCACCTAAATTCATTATTAGTAGGGATGTTACTTTTAATGAAAAGTTTATGCTAGATCAAAGGAATGTTGTTGATGAGTCTGCAGGAAACCATGAGAGTGATACAAATGAGGTTGAGGTTCAGGCTGAGCTTCGAAAAAAGGGCTCTCAAAATGATTTGAGCGAGCAAATTGTTACTATTGATTCTAGTTCAGATGAGGAAGCTCTAGATGAGGTGGAGCAGCCATACTCTATTGCTACTGGCAGAGAAAGGAGGGAGATTCGAGCCCCTCAAAAATATGGGTTTTCTGATCTGGTGGCTTATGCTCTTACGACAGCAGAAGATATGGGTATTCAGGAACCATCTACTTATACTGAAGCTGTTACTTGATCGGAATCAGAAAAGTGGACTGTTGCTATGGCTGAAGAACTGGAATCACTTCACAAGAACCAGACTTGGGACTTGGTGCCATTGCCTAAAGAAAAAAGAGCCATTGGGTGTAAATGGGTCTTTAAGAAAAAGGAAGGTATTCCAGGCGTTGAAATTAGTAGATGCAAGGCAAGACTTGTAGCTAAAGGTTACAATCAGAGGGAGGGAATTGATTATGATGAAGTGTTCTCTCCTGTTGTGAAACACACTTCTATTCGTGTGTTGCTGGCTATAGTTGCTCAATTTGACTTAGAGCTTGAGCAACTCGATGTGAAGACAGCCTTTTTGCATGGTGAGCTTGAGGAGACTATTTATATGGCCCAGCCTGAGGGCTATTATGTAGAAGGCAAGGAAGATCATGTATGTCGATTGAAGAAATCATTGTATGGTTTGAAGCAGTCTCCAAGACAGTGGTATAAAAGATTCGATAGTTTTATGATACGGAGCGATTATCATAGGAGCAGCTATGATAGTTGCGTGTACTTCAGGAAGGTTTCAGATAAATCCTTTGTCTATCTCCTTTTATACGTGGATGACATGCTCATTGCTGCAAAGAACATGACAGATGTGTTGATCTTGAAGAAATGTCTCAGTAAGGAGTTTGAAATGAAAGATCTGGGTCCTGCCAAGAAGATCTTAGGAATGGAGATTCAGAGAGATAGAAAAGCAGGTAAGTTATATCTCTCACAGAGGAGATATATTGAGAAGGTACTTGAGAAGTTTGGCATGCAAAACTCTAAGCCTGTCAGTACACCTTTAGCATCACATTTTAGACTCTCAGCTATACATTCACCTCAGTCAGAGGTCGAGGAGGCTGCAATGTCTCCTGTCCCATACTCCAGTGCAGTTGGTAGCTTGATGTACGCTATGGTATGCACTCGTCCCGACATTGCGCAGGCAGTTAGTGTGGTGAGCAGATATATGGCACATCCTGGAAAGGTCCATTGGCAGACAGTGAAATGGATACTTAGGTATCTTAGAGGCTCCACAAAATTGGGCCTAATGTTTGATAGAAATAGTTCTAACTGTACTTCTGTTGTGGGATTTGTGGATTCTGATTATGCTGGGGATATTGATAAGAGAAGATCTTTGACTGGCTATCTTTTTACATTATCTGGCTCGGCTATAAGTTGGAGATCAACTTTACAGTCGACAGTTGCTTTGTCTACAACAGAGGCAGAGTATATGGCAGCAACAGAAGCAGTAAAAGAAGCTATTTGGTTACGAAATCTTGTTCAAGAACTTGGGCTCAAGCAGGAAGACAATTCAGTTGTCTTTTGTGACAATCAGAGTGCTATTTGCTTGATTAAAAATCAAGCATATCATGAGAGGACTAAGCACATTGATATCAAGTATCATTTTATTCGAGAGGCATTTACTGAGAGAAATATTACAGTAATGAAAATAGATACTGCTGACAATCCTGCTGATATGCTGACCAAGATAGTTCCCGCCAACAAGTTTAAGCATTGCTTGGACTTGATTGGCATGCTTGTTTGAGGTTTGCTCCTTCTGGGGCTTGGTGGCGAGGTGAATGAAAGTTCTATTTTTGTTTTTCTTGAAGTGGATATGTTTTTCCATTGCATCCCTTGTTTCCTACACCGAGTTAGCTCACGTAGGCTTAGGGATGCTGGGAGAATATGTTCGACTTCTAGTTTGTTAAATTCAAGCCAAGGTGGAGATTTGTTAAAATATGTCTTGAATTTTATATATCGGGCCCGGTTTCTTGACCCGACCCGATATTCTTGTTGAGACCGGACCAAACCGGTCCGATAGGGTTTATTTTTGGGCGTATATATATACGTGTGAAAACTTCTGTAATGTGACTTCCTCCTTTTGATAATGGAATTTTGTTTGCCTTGCCCGTGGATGTAGATCATCATGATCGAACCACGTAAATTTTTGGTGTTCCTTTGTTTGTTTATTGTTTGATTTGTTTATCGAATCTGATTTCCGCAACACAAACCTTTTTTTTAAGTTTGATTCGATTCGGATATATTAGAGTTAAAGTATGATGGATCAAGTGGAGGCATGCTTTGTGAGTATTTGTATGATCGGTGGATTTCATTAAAATTAAAATAAAAATTCTATAAAATTACTATTAGGCCAGCTATGCTATATGGAATAGAGTGTTGGGCAATACTGAACTAATATGTGAATAAATTAAGTGTAACAGAAATGCGTCTGTTAAGATGGATATATGGTAAAACCTTAAAAGATAGAATTATAAATAAACATATATAAGAAATGATAGGAGTAGCTTCAATTGAAGATAAAATGAGAGAAAAACAATTAAAATGGTTTGGACATAAACAACAAAAACCTTTAGATGCTTCCCTTAAAAATAGTGATCTTTTAACGATTCATGGTAACGATAGAGGTAGAGGTAGACCTAAACTGATATGAATAGAAATAATTAAAAAATATATAACTATTTATAATTTGAGTGCAGACTTAGTTCTGAATAGAGCAAAGTGGAGGAAGCAGATTCATATAGCCAACCCTATATATGTAGTTGGGAAAAGGCTTAGTTGAGTTGAATTGAGTTGAGTTCGATTTGGATACATGCAAAAAATTCTATCAATTGCCACCCTTATTAATAACTGGTACAGGAGAACGAAAGAGAGCAAAGAAGGGATAGGAAAAAGTAACACAAGGTTAAAATTAGGCCCATCAAATGATTTTCTCAACTTTAAGAGAGAGGAACTGAAACAACTAAACTATTGGTTTTGTTTCCTCCTTTAATTAGCTTGGCCAAAATGAGGACTAGTTTACTTTTAGCATAAATTCTTGGTTGGGTTTCACTAGGTTGTGCTTGGGTTGGCAAGGATTCTCCTCGAGGCCAATGCAAGAATCAGCAAATGAGTTTACATGCAGTCCAATTTAACCCCACCATTTGCACCACTAAACCTCAAACCACGAGAATTCGCCTGAACCACTTTGATCAGAGTGAGACTGCTTAATTGATGTGTAGCCTGCGGTAGGAAAGGCACACCGTGGCCTCTAAAATCAATAGGTTCAGAAAATAATTAATTACGAGCATTGAAAGCACCCCGACATAATCATTCGTGGACCCTTCAGAAAAGTCTGGCCTTGGACTATGTTCAAAAGGCGTTAAGTGGAGGAAGAAAGCCTGTGAACGTGGCTTTGTGGTGCATAATATGCTACAAAAGGACGTAAAAATCGCCTGACGTGAGACCACACCATCCCCTTGGTCATATATATCCCCAAGCTTCATGTCTTCCAATCCAGAGGTGGATTGCAAAAGGGGTGACGGGGTTTTTCTTAGACAAGATGATGTGGTTTCATGATGGGCAACCTGTTACGTACTGTGAAAGTCCAAGGGCCGCCTAATCCATTTGCTTTCTTGTGTCGTGCTCATGCCATCCATGTGCGAGGAGGAAAACACTTGTACACCGCCCCCGGTGCAGCAAGACCTACGTGGGCTGCACCGCCTCTTTCGATTGGTCCACGTGGCTCCGACGTGGATGACCTGACGGGCGGTATGGCTTTGCTTTGACGTAACGTTCTGAACGTGACGGTCATTTAAAGCTGTTCGCTTTTTTTCAAAATTATCGTGCGGACGAAAATGTCCTTTCCCTCCTTCATAGCGTCATTTTACGTTGTATGTCATCTGTGCAAGAAGAACTCTGTTTCTTCCCCGGTCGAAAGAAAATATTTCAGCATCGAGGCTAGATCACCTGGCTCCAAAGGAAAGCTCATACGAGACACCCGTGCTTAGAACTGACCACGCGGTGAATCCCCGCGACATCCCAGGGAGAATTGGATTTCGGCCGAACTCCTACGAGACACCCCTGTTGAAAGCTCACGACACCCTAGCTTTAAGGCGACGACACCCGTGCTAAGAACTGATCACGGTGAAAATACCCGCGACACCCCTTGTCGAATTCAGCCTAAACACCTTCGCGACACCCCAGTTGAAATCTAATGACACCCTAGCACCAATGCTACGACACCCGTGCGTAGAAATGACCACGCGGAGAATCCCCGCGACACCCAAGGAAGAATTGGATTTCGGTCGAAACTCCTACGAGACACCCCTGTTGAAAGCTCACGACACCATAGCTTTAAGGCGACAACACCCGTGCTAAGAACTGACCGCGCGGAGAAGGCCCTCGACACCCCTTGTCGAATTCAGCCTAAACACCTTCGCGACACCCCAGTTGAAATCTAATGACACCCTAGCACCAATGCTACGACACCCGCAGCACAAAGTAAAAAGTCTTTCCTCCAACTTTTTTCTAAAGCTCCTTTATTATACCAACAGTTTTTTTCTGGTAAGAGTTAGTTAATGCATGACCAAACCGTTTAATGCGCGGGTAACTACCTTAGAACAAAATAGTTATGACATTCTGGGAGTCATAACTATTTTCTAAGCACGAATGTCATACTCTTTCTTCCCCTCCCTCGCTCTGAGAGTCCGGATGCTAAGTTTGAGCACGAACCTACGCTCTCGCTTTGAAAGTCTGGTCGACAGGAAATATTTTAGCTTCGAGGCTGAAAAACCTTGCTACTGGAGTCTACTTGAGTCTTCAAATATAAAAGTTTATCCAATGAGTTTTTCCTTGCCAAAACCTCACGTAGACGTTCGCTTCTCTCTCTGAATTCGGCCAGGTCTGTAAGATGGTCATCAGCTGCCTTCGTTATCTCTTCGTCAATTGCTTTTAAAAGGCTTTAATGATAGGAAAACAGAGAGAAAGCAGATGGAGGAAAAAAGAAGCCTTTTAAAAGCAATTGACGAAGAGATAACGAAGGCAGACCTGGCCGAATTCAGAGAGAGAAGCGAACGTCTACGTGAGGTTTTGGCAAGGAAAAACTCATTGGATAAACTTTTATATTTGAAGACTCCAGTAGACTCCAGTAGCCAGGTTTTTCAGCCTCGAAGCTGAAATATTTCCTGTCGACCGGACTTTCAGAGCGAGGGCGTAGGTTCGTGCTCAACTGAATTTCATCTGTGCAAGAAGAACTCTCTTTCTTCCCCCCCCCCTCGCTCGGAGAGTCCGGATGCTGCCCTTTCTCTCCATCCTAGCGCCAATTTTATGATGAATTTCATCTCTGAAAGAAGAACTCTTTCTTCCCCTCCCTCGCTCTGAGAGTCCGGATGGTAATGAATTCCCGCGACACCCTACTTCAAAATCGGCCCTAAATCCTTCGCGATACCCCAGTGGAAAGTTAACGACACCCTAGCTTTAAGGCGATGACACCCTTCGTTAGAACTGACAACGGAGAGAACCTCCGCGACACCCGAGTTCAAATTCGGCCAAAAATCAATCGCGACACCCCAGTTGAAATCTCACGACACCCTAGCTCTAAGTAGACGACACCCGTGCTTAAAACTGACCACGGAGAGAATCCCAGCGACATCCTAGTTCGATTCGCCGTAAATCCTTCGTGACACCCCAGTTGAAATCCCACGATACCCTAGCTTTAGGGCGACGACACCCGTGCTTACAAATGACCACATAGAGAGTCCCCGGCGACACCCTAGTCGAATTCGGTCGTAAATCCTTCGCGACACCCCAGTGGAAAGTTCATGACACCCTAGCTTTAAGGCGTCGACACCCGTCGTTAGAACTGACCACGGAGAGAATCCCCGCGACACCGTAGTTCTAATGCGGCCGAAAATCAATCGCGACACCCCAGTGAAAATCTCACGATGCCCTAGCTCTAACGAGACGACACCCGTGCTTTAAACAGACCGCATAGATAATCCCAGCGACACCCTAGTTCGAATTCGGCCGTAAATCCTTCGCGACACCCCAGTTGAAATCCCATGACACCCTAGCTTTAGGGTGATGACACCCGTCTTATAAATGACCACATAGAGAGTACTCGACGACACCCTAATTGAATTCGGCCATAAATCCTTCGCGACACCCCAGCTGAAATTGGACGACACCCTAGCTTTAAAGCGACGACACCCATGCTTGAACAAGGCGGGAATTTGACGTCACCCTAGTACTAATTCGAAGACACCCTAGTAACTGAGCCATACCATATTTCCGAGAAAAGTTGCTAAACGTGGGCAGTTCCTATGGGTTCGCGGGTCTCTGTGATGTGATCGTGGCGATCCGGGTGTCCTTTCGTATTTCTCTTAGGTCGGCATAAACCATAGAAAAAGCACTCAATCATCTGTTGCTCGAGAAGCCATCCTTTTGCTCAAGAAGCCATCCTTCGTCTCTTGCTCAAGAAGCCACTGGTCTCCTTTTCCATCCTAAACTTGTACCATAGTTCATTCTTCCGTATACTTCATTCATGGAGATGAGTGCTTTCGTTTGTGCACGAAGACCGCGAACAAAGAAGAAGCAGACGGAGAAAATGGCGGAACAATGCAAGGACCTGCTTCTTCGTTCGAATGAGGATGCGGCTCCTTCAGGTATGTTTATCACTATATTAAATATTATGACATTCTCTCTTAAAATTTCATGACAAGTATGTCTTCTGTCTTACCCCCTGTTTCAGTTGACAATAAAATTGTTCCAGTCCCCCCAGTGAAGGCTTCCCAGCTGTTTAAGAATAGCTGTAGGCCAATAGTATACGTTCAGAAGGTTTGGAGGATGGGGTTCTCTAGACGGTATACAAAACTGATTCGAATGACCCCATTTGGTGCCTTCGTCGACATGCAGATGTTCACAGTCGACGGGCGACTGCTAGCAGACATCATAAGATGTCACAATGGAGGCAACGAGTTCATATTTTGCGGAAAGCCAGTTCTATTCAGTGCCGACGAAG
This sequence comes from Calamus simplicifolius, assembly GCA_900491605.1. Taxonomy (NCBI): domain Eukaryota; kingdom Viridiplantae; phylum Streptophyta; class Magnoliopsida; order Arecales; family Arecaceae; genus Calamus; species Calamus simplicifolius. The sequence continues at coordinate 475,096 of UESW01005008.1, read as the reverse complement.
TCACACTCATTCTGAGACTTCCAGCTCATGGGAAGAAGATTGACACGTCCATCCAAATGTTCAACGGAAGGTTGTTCAGACGGTTTGGCCAGGGTTTAGATCTTCGTCAAGAAGGTTTGGAGAAGTTGATATTTCAACTCCGACCATCTAAAGTACAGGAGGATGTCGAGGACACCGTCCGACTTTGGATCGCATACATGTTGGCCATGTTTTTGGCTCCAAAGTCTAATCAGAGATGTCCACGGTATCTCATCCAGCACTTGGATGATTAAGTCAACTGCGTAGCATCGACTGGGCTTCGACACTGATGGAGTTGATTGTTCTGGCTCTCCCAGAAATAGCTGCTTGCTTGCATTCTGAGGAGCCGGTGCACTCAAAGAATGCAAAAAAAGTTAGGAGGCAGCCTACCTTGTTCGGATGCTCGGCAGCAGTGGTGGTAAGGATTATTGAGACACATAATTAGTGTTGAGAGAAATTTTTTTGTAATATTACTTTATTTAATATCGAAAAAAATATCATGTTCAGGCATGGTTCCTCGAGCATACATCAATGCGAGAGCCAGCATACCCCGATAAACGGCCCCGGCTGCTGAAGTGGTATGACCACCAAATGAAGATCCAATCGGTTCGGGTTGCCGACTTGCAGCCTCAGGACTTGGTAATCTAGTTCATTGCTCCATTGCTCTGATCATTTTTTTCAACTTAATGCATCAATATGTTCAGTTAATATTAATTTGTTATCATCTTGTGTTGTAGATGGAGGGAGCTACTGAACCATTGCCAGAAAAGCGCTGGCTTCTCCCTCAGTAGAATGTTGCGTCCCCCCCTCAACCAACAGATACCTGCGCCCCTCAACCAATGGATAGCTGCGCAGGATGCACCAGGTTGAGGAATGAATTGGAGTGCGTCAAGGATCAACTCGAAGATGTCAGGCACAGGCTGTCCATTGCTGAGAGCCTCCTCAATTCACTGGTCAGAAAGAAAGTAATGCAATAAATGAGAAGGACAAGGGAGACGAGAAAACAGAGAAGGTGCATTCCCTGGAGTTGGTCCTCCGCGAGCCTGGTAACGTAAATAGTGAGGAGAAGAAGATGGAGGAGGACCATTCATCCGAGTTTCCAATTGAGACAGGGAATGCAAAATCAGAGGAGAACATATTGGAGGGGGATTCATTGGCTGATAAAATAGAGCAGGGGAATGAAAATAAAGAAGAGTCCATATCCGATAATAAACTTGGCACCCCTGCGCCAAAGGATGACAATATGGACTTAGAAATAATTGGAGTGCCGTCGCTTGTTAGGAGGATTAAAAAAGAGCCGAGGAAGCGTAAGGCATCCACGGTCGTCGGCGAATGTTATGAGACAACCCGACCTAAAAGTCGGTGAAGACAGTGGGCATGTCAAAGCCCAACACAACGGTCGAAGATGACCAAATAATTATTCAAAATTTTTTGAGCGAGCGATAACAAACCGACGAGATCGTCTACACAAATATGTTTAATGGCGTTGCAACAAGAAAAAATCTTCAAGATCTCATTAACAATGAAATGATAATAGATGATGTAAGTATATCAAGGAACATGTTCTAGTTGTTGATTTTAGAATTATATTAATCGTTTTACATTCCATTGGCAGATAATTGATTGCGGCCAGGAGTTTCTGATGCGCAAATGGGCAGAGCATCCTGACCGATATCATAAGTGCATAATTGCATCAGTTTTCGTATCTGCTCTATGTCTGACTTCCTCATCACCTGCTCATGAACTTGCTGGATCATCTGGGGCTGCGATATTTGACAATGTATCGGATGAAGATAAGGCCCAATTCCGGTTTCTTTTCACCATTGTAAACTCTGATAACTCGCACTGGCATTTGGTTGCTGTCGACATGGAAAGAAAGGTGTTCATGCACCTGAATTCAATGAAACGCAACCCGAAGTACAAGGCCAATGCAAGGAAATGGCATACAA
>UESW01005008.1:386192-471515 GCA_900491605.1 Calamus simplicifolius | reverse complement strand
AGCAAACTATATCTACAATCATTAACATAATATTAACGATAACAAATATTAAGACATTTCAATTAAAAAATTGTCACTGCGTACCGTGAGTTTCGTGTGCTTTTATCATAACCCTCAGTATTGCAGTCGAATTCGTCGAATTGGTATTTCATGTCCTTGCACCATCTCTTCAAGAAGTATTTATCTGGTAAACGAAATACGTCACTTTGATGAAGAACCAATAGGGCATGCCTACACAGGTACCCCTTGAACTGAAAGGATCGGCACTGGCATTGGACATCCTCAATATTTCTATCGTATGACACGATATAATCTTTGATCATCTCCTTGCCAATTCCATCGACTTCAATCCTTTCATACGACTTTACGGAATATAAACAAGTGTTGCCAGCTTCCTTGATCAATTTTGTATTTGATGCAGCATTTCAAGGATCTCATTCTGAAATTTTTTGAAAATGCTCCGTGTATACCTTCCTGCAGCTTGTCTCTCAAAAGGTGATGATGTCTTTAGGAAAGCAATCGTTTGCAACGTCCTATTATCTTCCTCATTTTGGCCTCGTATCTTTTTTCCAAGGCATCTTCGTACTTACTTATGAACTCCGTTAGTGTTGTCTTCGAATTTATAAACATCGAAGAAGTGATTAATGCCCTCGCTCCTTTGTGAAGATGACATCCCTGTCAAAATTTTGTCAACAAAAAAAAAAGCGTTTAACGCGAACATGAACCAAAGACAATGACATACAAACCTGCGAAGAATGTATCCTTTAGGTAAACTGGGACCCATTTTTCCCGACATTCGTAAAGGACATTGAACCAATCTATAGACTTGCATTCTTTATATTTCTCCATAACATGTGACCACCTTTCCTCGAATGACTGTATGGTCAATGAATCATATATCGCCTCATCGAAATCAACCATAAACTTGGGATTTGCCGTGCAAATGTGGCCAATCTTTTCCGGTATCTTCTTCAATATATGCCAAAGACAAAATCGATGTCGTGTGTTAGGAAAACTTCTTTGACAGCAGCCTCGATTGCCTTATCTTGGTCAGTAATCATGGCAATAGGTGCTTGACCACCATTTGCATCCAGCCAAGTCTGAAAAACCCATTTATATGCCTCAGTACTCTCATCAGACAACAATGCGCATCCAAGCAAGGTGGACTGTCCATGATGGTTGACCCCAACGAATGGACAAAAAGGCATTTGATATATGTTTATCAAGTACGTTGAGTCAAAGCTTAGAACATCACCGAAGTATGTGCATGCCAATCTTGACCTTGGATGAATCCAGAAGACAGACCTCAGATGACCATTATCATTGAGGTCTAAGGAATAGAAGAAATTGGGATTTCTGAGTTGCATTTCGGCGAAATGAATTACCATCGACTGAGCATCTCCTTCTTTCAGCTTAGACTGACGTTCGCGACAAATGAAGTTACGAGCATCCTTCTCGGTGAAATCCAATTGTCCTCTGCCCCCTTTTCTCCTTGCTATGGCAGAGTATATCTGAGTCATCGGAACATTCACGGCATGTAAATTGCTGATCTCTGCCTTCTCTGGTGTGCTGATCCTCCTATGCGACCGTAGATAACCAGTTGATGTTATGGACATCCCATGGTTATGTTCTAGAGAAACCTCATCCAATATCCACTTACCACTTGTAGCATTCAGTCTTGCTTTTATGGATGCCATACAATCAACTTTCCCAGTATCCCTATGATTCATACTCTTCTCTGATTTTCTAGATTTTCCTTGCCTCCAACACGCCAGGTGCTTGAAGCAAAGTTGTTTTTTGTTGTTGGACCTGCTACACACTGTTGTGATTCCAAAACCAACTCGTTTCGCGTATCCATTGTAGAACGTATATACATCATCTGCTGAATTGAATTCCATCCCAGTTTGAGGAACTACAATATCATCCACTGCATTTGGAGCGACGGGTGAAGGTGCACGACCGGGAGTGTTATCGATTTCTTTCCGATCTACAATTTCAGCATCAACTATGAAAATGTAGGCACGCAGTCATGAACAATGATATCCATAGATTTAGTTGTCAATATATGCTGACAAAGGATTAGGATTTAGGACACGAAGGTTAAAACAATACGACACCCCATTTATCATCTTACGACACCCTAGTGATAAGGCGAGGCCGTGCACCTTCACCCGTCGTGCAAATGTGGCCATTTGAAATGATCACGGTGAGAATACCCGCGACACCCCTTGTCAAATTCAGCCGCAACTCCTTCGCGACACCCCAGTTGAAATCTAATGACACCCTAGCACCAATGCTACGACACCCGTGGCTTAGAACTGACCGCGCGGAGAATCCCCGCGACACCCCAGGAGAATTGGATTTGGCCGAAACTCCTATGAGACACCCCTGTTGAAAGCTCACGACACCCTAGCTTTAAGGCGACGACACCCGTGCTTAGAACTGACCGCGGACAATCCCCACGACACCCCAGGAGAATTGGATTTCGGCCGAAACTCCTACGAGACACCCCTGTTGAAAGCTCACGACACCCTAGCTTTAAGGCGACGACACCCGTGCTTAGAACTGACCGCGCGGATAATCCCCGCGACACCCCAGGGAGAATTGGATTTCGGCCGAAACTCCTACGAGACTCCCCTGTTGAAAGCTCATGACACCCTAGCTTTAAGGCGACGACACCCGTGCTTAGAACTGATCACGGTGAGAATACCCGCGACAACCCTTGTCGAATTCAGCCTAAACACCTTCGCGACACCCCAGTTGAAATCTAATGACACCCAGCACCAATGCTACGACACCCGTGCTTAGAACTGACGCGGAGAATCCCCGCGACACCCCAGGGAGAATTGGATTTCGGCCGAAACTCCTACGAGACACCCCTGTTGAAAGCTCACGACACCCTAGCTTTAAGGCGACGACACCCGTGCTTAGAACTGATCATGGTGAGAATACCCGCGACACCCCTTATCGAATTCAGCCTAAACACCTTCGCGACACCCCAGTTGAAATCTAATGACACCCCAGCACCAATGCTACGACACCCGTGCTTAGAACTAACCACGGCGAGAAGGCCCGCGAGAACCAAGTTACTAAAATTTATTTTTATTTATCAAAAAAAAAAGAAAAAAGGTACATTAGCCCTCACTGGGGCTTCTCATCTCCTTTGGTCGCTGCGTCGGCGATCTGGCGCTGGAGGGACGCTACTTGCCCCTCCAGCTGGCTGTTGGCCCGACGCAGGACCTCGATCTTTCTCGTTGAAACGGCCAGGTATTGCTCGGCCGCCTTGTTGAGTCGCTCGCTGATTGCGAGCGACTCCGCATACCCTCCGCGTCGATGATGACCGTTGCGCGGCGGCTGCCATGGCTGCCAGTAGATCTTCCCTCGCCTCTGGAAGCTATCTCAGTATCAAAAAAGCTGAAAAGGTGATTAACGATGGCATTCCCCCGTCCTTATTTAAGGTACTCCTGGCGGGTGTTTCGATTGCCACGCGCCACCATCTCAGTGGGCGGTTCACAGGAATCGAATCGGTGAGCCCCCCCCCTCATTGAGTTTCGAGGGATGGGGAACAGAAGAGAGTTTCGGGAAGCCAATCGTAGTAAGTTTTACGTCGTCCTAAGAGAAAATTCACGACACCCAAGGATGATTTGGATTTCGGCCGAAACTCCTTCGCAACACCCCACTTAAAACCTCACGACACCCTAGCATCAATGCTATGACACCCGTGCTTAGAACTGACCACGGAGAGAATCCCCGCGACACCCCAGGAGAATTGGATTTCGGCCGAAACTCCTTCGAGACACCCCTGTTGAAAGCTCACGACACCTAGCTTTAAGGCGACGACCCCGTGCTTAGAACTGATCACGGAGAGAACCCCCGCGACACCCCTTGTCGAATTCGGCCGAAACTCCTTCGTGACACCCAGTTGAAATCTCATGACACCCCAGCACCAATGCTACGACACCCGTGCTTAGAACTGACTACGCGGACAATCCCCGCAACACCCCAGGGAGAATTGGATTTCAGCTCACGATACCCTAGCTTTAATGCGACGACACCCGTGCATTAGCAGTGAACCCACGTTAATCACCTTTTCAGGGGTGTTGTCCCCTTAAAGCTAGGGTGTCGTGAGATTTCAACTGGGGTGTCGCGAAGGAGTTGCAGCTGAATTCGACAAGGGGTGTCGCGGGTATTCTCACCGTAATCATTTCTAAGTACGGGTGTCGTCGCCTTAAAGCTAGGGTGTCGTGAGCTTTCAACAGGGGTGTCACGAAGGAGTTTCGGCCGAAATCCAAATCATCCTTGGGTGTCGTGAATTTTCTCTTGGGACGACGTAAAACTTACTACGGTTGGCTTCCCGAAACTCTCTTCTGTTCCCCATCCCTCGAAACTCAACGAGGGGGGGGGGGCGCACCGATTCGATTCCTGTGAACCGCCCACTGAGATGGTGGTGCGTGGCAATCGAAACACCCGCCAGGAGTACCTTAAATATGGATGGGGGAATGCCTTCGTTAATCACCTTTTCAGCTTTTTTGATACTGAGATGGCTTCCAGAGGCGAAGGGAGATCTACTGGCAGCCATGGCACCGCCGCGCAACGGTCACCATCGACGCGGAGGTGTATGCGGAGTCGCTCGCAATCAGCGAATGACTCAACAAGACGGCCGAGCAATACCTGGCCGTTACAACGAGAGAGATCGAGGTCCTGCGTCGGCCAACAGTCACCTGGAGGGGCAAGTAGCGTCCCTCCAGCGCCAGATCGCCGACGCAGCGACCGAAGGAGATGAGAAGCCCCAGTGAGGGCTACTATACTTTTTTTTTTTGATAAATAAAAATAAATTTTAGTAACTTGTTTATCGAGGGCCTTCTCGCCGTGGTCAGTTCTAAGCACGGGTATCGTCGCCTTAAAGCTAGGGTGTCGTGAGCTTTCAACAGGGGTGTCTCTAAGGAGTTTCGGCCGAAATCCAATTCTCCCTGGGGTGTCGCGGGGATTCTCCGTGCGGTCATTTCTATGCACGGGTGTCGTAGCATTGGTGCTAGGTGCCATTAGATTTCAACTGGGGTGTCGCGAAGGTGTTTAGGCTGAATTCGACAAGGGGTGTCGCGGGTATTCTCACCGTGATCAGTTCTAAGCACGGGTGTCGTCGCCTTAAAGCTAGGGTGTCGTGAGCTTTCAACAGGGGTGTCTCGTAGGAGTTTCAGCCGAAATCCAATTCTCCCTGGGATGTCGCGGGGATTCTCCGCGCGGTCAGTTCTAAGCACGGGTGTCTCATAGGAGCTTTCGTTTGGAGCATGGGTGTCCTAGGCTTGTAATTACGGTGTCTTAACAGTATATCAGGGGTGTCATAGCTTTAACGATGACACTAGAGCTATATGGACAGGAAATAACGGGGAATATAGGCCGAACCACTCTGACGACACCCCAGTTCATGAGGTATAACATCCTAGTTAAAAGAGTATGACATTCGTGCTTACAAAATAGTTATGACTCCCAGAATGTCATAACTATTTTGTTCTAAGGAAGTTACCCGCGCATTAAACGGTTTGGTCACGCATTAACTAACTCTAACCAGAAAAAACTGTTGGTGTAATAAAGGAGCTTTAGAAAGAAGTTGGAGGAAAGACTTTTTACTTTGTGCTGCGGATGACATTTCCTCCAGAAGTTTTTGTACACAGACTCCAGTAGCCAGGTTTTCTAGCCTTGAAGCTGAAATATTTTCTTTCGACCGGAGAAGAAAGAGAGTTCTTCTTGCACAGATGAAATACAACGTAAAATGGCGCTAGGATGGAGGGAAAGGGCATTTTCGTCCGCACGCTAATTTTAAAAAAAGCAAACTGCTTTAAATGGCCGTCACGTTCAGAACGTAACATCAAAGCAGAGCCATACCGTCCGGCAGGTCATCCATGTAAGAGCCATATGGACTAATCAGAAGAGGCGGTGCAGCCCACGTAAGCCTTGCTGCACCGGGGGCGGTGTACAAAGTCTTTTCCTTTACTGAATCCTGAAGTGGGGTCTAAAGCCGAGTAGTTTTTTAAACCGGTGCCTTTGGCACCGGTTTTAAAATAAAGGGATGAGAACAAAAGATTTTATCAAAATGGTGTTAAAGTTCTACTTCCACATCATCATTTCTCGGCTCGGCCCCGTCAGCAAGATTGGAATAGAAATCGCCACTTGGAGTGGCGATTTCAATTGAATGAAATCGCAACTCCAAGTGGTGATTTCATTAGAGTTGAAATCATCACTTGAAGTGGCGATTTCATTAAATTGAAATCGCCACTCCAAATAGCGATTTTATTTGAGTTGAAACCGCCACCTAAAGTGGCGATTTCTATCTCGAAATCGCCATTCTTAATGACGACTTTCTCCGGACTTACTTTCCTATAGGGACTTAAATGCTACGGATCCCTCCCTTCGCATAATCTTCTAGCAAATCAAAAGAGGGGTTAGATGGTGGTTAATGATTCAGTATCAATCAGAATTATCTTGTTATATCTATTATCTTGTTAATCAAAATTATCTTGTTATATCTATTATCTTGTTAATTAGAATTATCTTGTTATACCTATTATCTATAACAAGATAATAGATATAACAATCAGAATTATCTTGTTATACCTATTATCTTGATAATAGATATAACAAGATATAGACAATAGAGGATTAGGATCGCTGGAAGGCTACGAGTGGGTAAACGATGTAGAAATCGCCACTTGAAATCGCCACTTCAAGTGGTGATTTTTAGTCGTCCCGTCAGCAGCTCTGCTAATGGGGCCGAGCCAAAGGATGATGACATGAAGATAGAAAATACCATTTGAAATGGCGTTTTCTATTTTAACACTATTTTAATAAAATTTTTTTTCCATTCCTTTGTTTTAAAACCGGTGCCAAAAGGCACCGGTTTAAAAAAACTACTCGTCTAAAGCCTGGTCCTCAAAGTTGCACTTAGACAAATGAACCCCGGACTGTCATCTTCTGTGCACGTAAAGCCGGACTTGGGGACATATAGTATAATTGGATTAATAGTTTCCATATCCAGCTGGAGTTTAATTGGATTAATACTTTCCATATCGAGCTGGACAAGAGCATCTATGGAAGTAGTTACTCCATCTTCTGTCATATGTCCGAGAACCAGACTGGTGTTCTTCCTTTTCTAGAGAATAAAAGGTTCGCCTTTTTTTCTTTGGTCAATGCTGTAGTTGTTATTGTTTAAGCCCCAAGTTTGGGATATTCTTCTTTTTCCAGATGATAAAAGGTTTTTTTTTTTTTTTGGTGGGGTCAATGTTGAAGTAGTAATTGCTGTCGTTGTTGCTGTTGTTTAAAAATAAGAACAAGTTGAGGGGTGTTCAATTTAGTAAAGTTAGCATCATATAAATCAAATTAGTTGGAAAAACCAAGACAATTGGCTGTCTACGTAAAAACCAAACCAAGCACTGACTTATCTAAAATAACCACACTTCTATCATCTTAATCGCATTACTGTTATGCAGGCCTTGATGGCAGTTCACTTTACTTCCAACTCAACAAACGAACCGGATGTTGTTAAATCTATCATTTAAACGGCTTGATGACTACCGAACTTTGGTTCCATAAAGTAGTGTCCCACCCCGAATCCAAAGGTGAATTCAGAAAGTGGTAATCCACTGCAAGCATGCGTTCAATAACAGAAATGATTATTAATCAAAAATCAATTACTATTATGCCATCAAAAGAGCCAACATTGTTATTAAAAATTCCAAACAAAAGATGTCCAAAATATTAGAAAATATAAATTTTCATTTAAGTTAGGCTGACAAAACTTCAACCTAATCATGTCTTTCTTTATTTCTTTGGCTCTGAAAAATATTAACAAGAGTTTAATAAGTTTATACTCAATAAGTAAGCCTAACATAAAATATATCATATAACTTTAAGAATATAACATGTCTTGATTTACTTTTCTTCACATGTCAAAACTTTTATATGTCAAAACTTTCATATCTATTATTATCTAATATTACTTGTATTCTTAAAATTCATTAAAATTACAATGCATATCATGACTCAATATTTCGGTTCTAAGTTTTCAAATCATCATATTATATTTCATCTTATTACAAATACATCACGGTCATAAACTGTCCACATATATCACTGTGATAGGGCCAGACAGAACACACATAAAATCAAAATGTGTGAGGACCAGAACAGAACACCACATATAATCCTTGTGGATAAGGGCCAGAACAGTACACCACATATAGAGTGTATCCTCCATATATATCCCCTATGGAGATGGGTCCCAGTATTAGAAATCATATCACATAATTACATCATAGTGGACCGCGGGTAATATAGTTTCTTATTCAAAACTTATTTTTCTTTCTTATGCAAATGTTAACCATAAAATTATTTAGGTTAACCTAACATATGCACATATTCATATCGTATTCTCTACATTAATAATATTAAAAATTTAATATTTTTACTAATTTATGATTTGAACATGTATAATAACTATTTATTTTACATAAGTAATATTAATTATTATTTATATTATTTTCACTCGTATTATTATTTCTACTACTATTGCTATCATTATTTATTTATTTATGATTTTAATTGATTTATTTACTTTATGAATTATGTGAAATTTATCTAAAATATAAAATATCATTATCAAACTTTCAAATGGATAAAATAATATATAAAATTCATTTGCATGATAGCAACAGATACAAAAATAATATATATAATGTATAAATATTTATTCAAAATTATAATTCAATAATTTACTAAATTACTCATGATAAATGGTTTTACTTACCTCTTATCACTAATCTACACATCCAAATCAATTTTCTAAGCTTCTGACACCTACATTATATATTTTATATTTTAATTTTCAAAATATGTAAGGCTAAAATAGACTCAATTAAGCTATCAAGTCTTATCCTGGGCCCAACTTGGGGCTCGAATATCTTCATGTTCATTATTTTAAATGAGAAAACAAAAATTTTCTAACAAACTAGGATCAAAGCTGATCCAAACCCTATTTTTATACATTGGGCGAAGCCCGATTTGGGCTCCAAAAATTTGGGTCCAAATGGGTTAAATGAGCTGACCCAAGCCAACCCTTCAACCCTCTCTCTCTCTATCCTATTTTTTCTCCAACGAGCATCCATCACTATGGTCGTGGATTGCATGGCCGATCGGTCGGCTGCCATTGGTTGCCCCAGAACTGACGACCATCGGTGGTTGCCTCCCATTTTCCTTTTCTTTTCTTTTTCTTATTTATTATTATTTTTTCTTTCTATTGATACTCCGTTTCCAAATTCAAAATAGAGTCACCATCTTTCACTCCTCCCTAAGCGGTGGCACGGCCGGCCTCCTTCGACCTGCCGAACCCCACCGGACGGTGCATGGACACCGGTGGGGGTTGCCGCCCCAAATCTAGGTCCGATGAGCCGACGGTCACGTCGTTGGGCCCGAACCAAACACAGGAGCCAGTTTGGCTCCCATAACAGGGGAGGGCCATCCGACTGCCCTCCCCATGCACTGCCACTGCTCGACGATGCTGCCATCTCTCCCTCTCAGATCTACCAATAATTTAAAATATAAAATAAATGAAAAAGGGTGGATATTACCTGGCTTTGGATCAGCCCAGTGAGGAGATGAAAGCGAGAAGAGCAGAGACAAGGGAAGGACAGGAAGAGTTTTTTTTCTTCCTCAAAACCCTCCTGATCAGGTTAGTAACGCCAACTTACTTGCGGGCATTACACTCCTCCCCCCTTAAAATAATTTTATCCTCAAAATTACTATTAAATAATCACCCACAGAACTAACATTTAGAGTACAAATATAAGCTCCCAATTCCTTGGATGAAAAGACAATCATTAATTTACTTTACATTTATATACTTAAGTTACAAACATATAAGGGTATTTCCTTTTATTTTTTCCTCAAGCTCCCAAGTAGCTTCCCACTTGGTATAATTGCTCCATTGCACTTTGACATAAGGAATGCTACGCCGTCTCAGGACTTGATCCTTGTGATCCATGATGCGCACAGGATGTTCTTCATACGTCAAATCTTTTTTAAGCTGAATTGGTTCAAGCTCTATCACATGGCTGGAGTCTAAAATATATTTTCTTAACATGAAAACATGGAATACATTATGTACCCCAGAGAGTGCTGATGGAAAAGCCAAGCTGTAGGCTACTTCTCCAACCTTGCTTAAGATTTCAAAAGGGCCTATGATCGTGGACTCAATTTGCCTCTAATTCCAAATCTCATCACATCCTTGGTTGGTAATACTTTTAAGAATACATGATCTCCAACCTGAAACTCCAAATCTCTTCTTCTGACATCAGCATAGCTTTTCTGTCAACCTTGAGCTATACGAAGCCACTCTTTAATTAGCTGCACTTTTTCTATGGTCTGTTATACCAACTTAGGACCTAACAACTTTTTTCTCTAACATCATCCGAACATAGAGGAGATCTACATTTTTTGCCATATAAAGCTTCAAAAGGAGCCATTTGAATGCTGGCTTGATAACTGTTATTATAGGCAAATTCCATTAAGGGTAAGTAATTGTCCCAAGCACATTCTAAGTCCATCATACAAGCTCGCAGCATATCTTTCAAAATCTAGATAGTTCTTTCGGATTGTCCATCTGTCTGAGGGTGAAAAGCTGTGCTAAAATTCAGTTTGGTCCCTAGAGCCTTATGAAGACTCTTCCAAAATTGGGATACAAATCTATTATCCCAATCTGATCAATAGACACAGAAACTCCATAGAGTCTCACAATCTGGTCTATGTACAAACTGGCTAATCTTTCATTGGAGACTCCAACTCTGAAAGGTAGGAAATGGGCTGATTTTATTAATCTGTCCATAATGACCCAGACTGCATCATTGCTCTTAGGAGTTTTGGGTAGACATATGACAAAATCCATAGTGATATTCTTCCATTTTCACTGAGAAATCAATAGAGACTGAAGAGGTCCAATAGGTCTTTGATGCTCATCCTTTACCTACTAACATATTAAGCACTTGGCCACATATAGAGCATATCTTTTTCATTCCTTTCCACCAAAAATGTTCTCTCAAGTCCATGTACATTTTTGTGCTACTAGGGTGCACTGTAAAGGGTGAGTAGTAAGCCTCCCTTAAAATTCCTGCCTTTAATTCCTCCATATTTGGAATACAGAGTCTCCCATTAAACCTCAGAGATCCATCCTCCATTATGTAAAATTTATTCTAAACCCCAGATTGCATAGCTTCCTTAATTCTTTGAAATTCTAAGTCTTCTTTTTAGGAGGATTTGATTATATCAATCAAGGTAGACTGAAGTACTAGCATTGCAATTTGTCCATAAGACCATTATACTCTCAGCTCAACTTCCAGCTTCTCCAAATCCCTTCGAATGTGAGGTTAAGAAGTAATCATGAATGCTAGTTCGGAAGAGGACTTTCTACTCAAGGCATCTGCCACAACATTTGCTTTTCCTGGATGGTAGTGTAGATTCAAATCATAATCCTTTAGCAACTCCAACCACCTCCTCTGCCTCAAATTTAATTCCTTCTGCGAAAAGATATATTTCAAACTTTGATGATCTGTATATACATCACAAGTCTCCCCATACAGATAATGCATCCAAATCTTCAAAACAAAAACTACTACTGCCAATTCCAGATCATGGATAGGATAGTTCTACTCATAAGGCTTTAATTATCTAGAAGCATAAGCTATCACCTTCCCATTTTGCATTAGGACACATCCCAATCCTTTCTAAGAAGCATCAGTGAACAAGGTGAACCCTCCAGATCATGATGGAAGGGTAAGGATAGGAGATGATACCAAACATTGCTTGAGCTCATGAAAACTTCTCTCACAATCATCAGTCCATTCAAACTTTACTCACTTTTGGGTTAAGTGGGTCAAGGGTAGAGCAATGCGAGAGAAGTCCTCAACAAACCTGCAATAATACCCAGCTAGCCCTAGAAAGCTCCTGATTTCAGACACATTAGAAGGTCGACTCCAATTAACAACAGCCTCAATCTTCTTCGGATCCACAGATATGTCATCTCTAGATATCATATGACCCAAAAAAGATGCTTGGCTCAACCAGAATTCACATTTCTATAGCTTGGCATATAATTTATTCTCTCGAAGAGTCTGCAAAACAATCCTCAGGTGGTCCTCATGTTCCTTCTAACTTCTCGAATACACTAGGATGTCATCAATAAAGACTACTACAAACTGGTCCAAGTATGATTTAAAGACCATGTTCATCCGATCCATGAATGCTACTAGGGCATTTGTCACTCCAAACGACATTACCAAGAACTCATAATGGCCATATCTAGTTCTGAATGCAATCTTGGGCACATCCCCAGCCTTAATCTTAAGTTGATGATACCCTGAGCGGAGATCAATCTTTAAGAACACTATAGCTCCTTAGAGTTGATCAAACAGATCATCAATCGTTGGAAAAGGGTACTTGTTTTGCACTATCATCTTATTAATTTCTCGGTAATCAATGCAGAGCCAAAGACTGCCCTCCTTTTTCTTGACAAACAGCATTGGAGCACCCCAAGGAGAAACACTGGTCTAATGAATCCCCGATCCAGAAGCTCCTGCAACTGACTTTTTTGCTTCTTTAGTTTAGCTGGGGCCATGCGGTAAGGAGCCTTAGATATAGGTCTAGTGCTAGGGGCTAGATCAATAGTGAACTCAACCTCCCGTTCTTGGGGTAATTCGATCAATTCCTCAGGAAAGACATCAGAAAATTCCTGAACCACTGGAATTTTTTCTTGTTCAATTACTTCTTGCTGAAGATCCTTGACCACAGCAAGAAAATCCTGACAACCTTTCTTCAGATATTTTTTAGCCTACAGAGATGATACCAACATCGAGGCAAGACTCTCTTGGCTTCCGATAAAACTAAATTTAGACTGATTCAGAATTTTAAAAATTATCTTTTTCTTGAAACAGTCTACTGAAGCATGGTAGGAGGCCAAGCAATCTATTCCTAGAATTACATCAAAATCTTTCAATGGAAGGACTAGCAAATCTGCTTTGAAATCTTTATTCTCAATTTTCACAAGGCAAGATCTATATACTGAATCTACCACTAGCATATCCTCATTGGGAAGAGAAATATTCAACTCTAGCCCTATTGGCACTAGTGTCAAAGATGCATTCTTGATAGTGAAGTCTTTAGATATGAATGAGTGTGTAGCACTTGAATCTCTTAAGGTGCGAGCAAAAGAGTTGGCTACTTTTATCATACCTGATCATGAAAATTTGAACCTTTCTAAGATGTGATAAACTTTAATTATAATGTTCATCTATCTTATCTATCATTCAAGATCAATGTACTACATAAGATATGAATGTTATAACTTGTAAATCTTAAATTAATAGACATGCCTATCACCACCGAGTTAGAGGCAGCAGCATCTTGTTGTGTAAGGGTATAGACCCTCCCCTGAGTCCTGGGCTGCTACAGATATATCCCTTGATCTGAAAGAGGTCGCCGATCGTTCTTGAATGGACAAGTGGCGATTCTATGATTCATTTTGCCATAATAAAGCAGGCATCAGTTACTTTGCGGCAGTTCTTGCCTTGGTGGTAATTCCCACAATGAGGGCATTGGGCTTCATTACCCTTCTGGCTAGAGGAAGCTTGTTTTAACATCCTTTCTTTGACTGTCCAGAACCCTGACCAGAAAGGGCCTCTTCCTCTTCATTTGCTGATCCCTTTCTCGCTGCACCTCATTCAAGTCTCTTTCTATCACCAGGGTTTTATTGACAACTGCAGCATAGGAAGAAAGTTTAAAAGCATTCATAGCTTGCCTCAATCTGACCCTTAATCCCTCAGTAAACCTACGGATCTTATCCTCTTCAGTTGCTACCATAGTAGGGACGAAGCGAGCTAATCTGGTAAATTGAGCTTCATATTGAGCCACAGTCATATTCTTTTGTTCCAATTTGATGAATTCAGACTCCATTTGGCCCTGAACACTCTTGAGAAAATACTTGTTAAAAAAAAAATCTCTGTGAACTCTTCCCAAGAAGGAATCCTACCATTCAATCTGCTCTCCTATAGTAGCAACCAATCATAGGCCTCGCCTTGAAGAAGATAGGTGGCAAATCTGATTCTTTCTTCTCATTGGCTACCATAAACATTAAATGCTTTTTCCATTTCTACTATCCATTTCTCAGCATCGGTAGGATTGGTGGAGCCGTGAAAGGGGCAGGGGCTAACCCTTTAAATTTAGAAAAACTTCTAGCCCCCTCTTGCCAAGGATGAGATTGGTGATCTGACTGTGTAGGCGGACCCTGTGGGTTAGGTAAACCCTGTTGAGTAGGCTGACTTTGCTGAATAGGTTGATCTTGCTGGACGGGCTGAGCTTGCTGTGTAGGTGGACCTTGCTGTTATTGTTGTTGCTGTTGCATGGTTTGCACCAGTTGCACGACTTCAGAAAGAGCCCACAATATTTCAACCTTAAAGTTTGCTTGAGCATTTCCTGTCGGTTCTACAGAGTCAGATCCTCCAAAAACATTTGGACCTCCGTGCTGGTTTGTTTCGCTAGCCTGAGACTCTTCACCATTACGTTGACTCCTTGTGGGATGAGCCATTTCTATGATTTTTTATCGTTCATATTTCAATCATTTCTTTGCATTTTACTAGTTAAATCATTAATCTCATGCTTTCATAACAATTTATGTACTGTTTATTTAAGGTCATTACTCTCCAAAGTCATCTTAATATCTTGACTAGGACTAATCCCAAGTTTTATCCTTAAGGCAAACCTAAGCTCTGATACCACTTTAATTGTCACGCCCTGAATCCAAAAGTAGATCCAGGAAGTGGCAACCCACCGTATGTTAAGTATGCAAGGCGTTCAATAATAGAAATGATTATCAGTCAAAAGTTAATTATTTTATGCCATTAAAAGTGTCAACATTCTTATTACAAATTCCAAACAAAAGATGTCCAAGATACAAGAAAATATAAATTTTCATTTAAGTTAGGCCGATAGAAACTTCAATCTAATCATATCTTTCTTCATTTCTTTGGCTCTGAAAAATGTTAACAAGAGTTTAATGAGTTTACACTCAATAAGTAAGCCTAACATAAAACATATCATATAACTTTAAGAATATAACATGTCTTGATTTACTTACCTTCACATATCAAAACTTTCATATATCAAAATTTTCATATCATCTTATTATCTGATGTTACTTGTATTCTTAAAATTCATTAAAATCATAATGCATATCATGACTCAAGATTTCAGTTCTAAGTTTTAAATCATCATATTATATTTCATGTTATTACAAATAAACCACGGTCACAAACTATGTCCATATATATCCCTATGACAGGGCCAGAACAGAACACCATTACAATCAATATAGATAAGGACCATAACAGAACACTACATATAATCCCTATGGGTGAGGGCCAGAACAGAACACCACATATAGGGTATATCCTCCACATATATCCCCTATGAGGTGGGTCTCGATATCAGAAATCGTATCACATAATAACATCATAGTGAACGCAGGTAACATAGTTTCTTATTCAGAACTTATTTTTCTTTCTTATGCAAATGTTAACCATAAAATTCTTTAGGTTAACCTAACATATGCACATATTCATATCATATTCTATATTAATAATATTAAAAATCTAATATTTTACTAATTTATGATTTAAACATGTATAATAACTATTTATTTACGTAAGTAATATTAATTTATTATTTATATTATTTTCATATGTATTATTATTTCTACTACTATTGCTATCATTATTTATTTATTTCTTATTTCAATTGATTTATTTACTTTATAAATCATGTGGAATTTATTTAAAATCTAAAAATATCATTATCAAACTTTCAAATGGATAAAATAATATATCAAAATTCATTTGCATGATAATAGCAGATACAAAAATAATATATATCATGTACAAATTTTTATTCAAAATTACATAATTCAATAATTTACTAAATTACTCATGATAAATGGCTTACTTACCTTCTATCGCTAATCCACATGTCTAAATCAATTTTCTAAGCTTCTAACACCTACATCATAATATTTTATATTTTAATTTTAAAAATCTGTAAGGCTAAAATAGATTCAATTAAGCTATTAAGTCTTATCTTGGGCCCAACTTGGGGCTCGAATATCTTCATGATCATTATTTTAAATCAGGAAACAAATTTTTTTTAACAAACTAGGATCAAAGCTAATCCAAACCCTATTGGACGAAGCCCGATTTGGGCTCTAAAAATTTGGGTCCAACTGGGTTAAATGAGTTGACCCAAGCCAGCCCATTCACCCCTCTCTCTCTTCCCTATTTTTCTCCCACAAGCACCCATCATTGTGCTCGTGGGTTGCACAGCCGATCGGTTGGTTGCCCCAGCATCGGCCTTTTCTTTTCTTTTCCTTATTTATTATTATTATTATTATTTTCTACTCATACTTTGTTCCCATATTCAAAACAGAGTCACCATCTCCTGCTCCTTTTTCCTAAGCTATGGCATGGCCACCTCCTCCGATCAGCCGAATCCCATCGGATGGCGCACGAACTTCGGTAGGGGCTACCGCCCAAGATCCGGGCTGGCGAGCCGACGAGCATGCCGCCAAGTCCGAACCAAACACGGGAGCCAGTTTGGCTTCCCTAACAAGGGAAGGCCATCCGATGGCCCTTTCCCACGCATCGCCACCGCTGGACAATGCTGCCATCTCTTTCTTTCAGATCTATCAATAATTTAAAATATAAATAAAGAAAAAAGGATGGAGATTATCTGGATCAGTCTAGTAAGAAGACGAAGGTGAGAAGAGGGAAGAAGAGGAAGAATTTTTTTTCTTCCTTAAAACCATTTTGATCAGGTTAGTAACACCAACTTAATTGCAGGCGTTACAAGTAGCCGCTCCCATCGTTCTTTTTTATGTTTCAAAAAAAAATAAAGTTTGACATTGGATTTTTTTCCCTCCTCCTTTCTCTTTAGACTTTTTAGCCTTTTGTTTGTGCAACGATTGAAGTAGAAATCATGGATGGTTCTAAAAGGTCTAGATTTTAGAAAAAATCTAGTTAAATTACGTACGGACTATGTACAAGACCCAAAATCCAATGTCCTAACTAAGCATAACTAACCTAGTCAAGAGTTCGAAGACAGCAAACTTAGTTATAACTAAGCTATATAAAATCTAAAAAACATTGCAATCATTGCTATAGAAAGTTAAAATATGTACTATTATTAAGATGATCATTGTAATTATTAACCTAGTCAGAGTTCGAAGTGAGCAAACTTTCTATTACTAAGCTATAGAATGTTAAATTATTGACTATAAGTAGATCATTGCAATTATTAACCTACTCAAAAGCACCAAGTCAGCAAACTTAGGTATAACTAAGTTATATAAAATCTTATTTTCCTTTACTCTAGTGCCTAAAAAGCTCTTTGAAATGTTAAATATTTCATAACAGTCAGCAAACTTTCTATAGCTTAGCTATAGAAAGTTAAAGCATGGACTATAAGATGATCATTGCAATTATTAACCTACTTAAGAGCACAAAGTAAGCAAACTTACCTATAACTAAGCTATATAAAATCTTATTTTCTTAATTTAATGTCCAAAAGCCCTTTAAAATTTTAAATATTTCGTGCTCTAGTCCAATATGTTCTGTTCGAATACTAATCATCATCCACAACCTGTTCAAAATTCAAGAAAATTCAGAAAATCTAACAAACATTAGATGAATTCATAAACCTGTAAATTTATCAACTAACAATAATACCTGTTAATATCTCATGCAATGGAGTTTGATGCATTGAAGTGGTTTTATCTTGCCTCTAGGCCATTTCTTTGTTGTCACTTCTTCTTCTCTTCTTTTCCTCAAAAAATTAAACTGATTTCCTCTCTCTTTTCCTAGAAAAATAAGGTTAAGAAATCATGGTTGCCATTGAAAATTAAAAATAGCTTGAACATTATTGATAATCGTAATTGATAGTTCATTAGTTCTCCACAGTATAGCGAGGAAAAAAAAAATCCACAATCACCGCTTTTACTACATTTTCACCATATAAATTTTTTTTTTATTAATAAGGTGGCATGGCATTTCTTTTGAAGGTATCAACTGACTCAGTTTCTTATATTCATGTTAGAGATAATCCTTTATTTCAGTTTACAGCCAGGCTTCCACCATCTTACATTCTTTGCGAGGAACGCGTGCACAGTTTGCATCTCTCTTTCATAGGAAAGATGATTTATGTTGGAATTCTGGCAGATGCTTCTCTCTAAGTGTTTCTCGGTGCTGCTACGGCCCTACTTCTCATATTGCTAGAGAGAGAAACTATCTCAAGATCAAATTCACTGAACTGTGGAGGTGGGCTGGATTCCTCTCTATCTAGTGCGTGACACCTCGTCCCTCATCTCTCATCCTGCAAAGGCCTCTCGGTGACAGGAACGGATAAGGTTGGCCACCCCTATATCATCGCTCCAACAGCTGATCACGGTCCACATCAGACCAACGCCATCACAAAGAAGATTAAAATATGCTACTGACCTCCAAACTTTCACTCAAAATTCATTTTATCGTTAGACTTTCGATTGTTAAGAATAGTATATTATTATTATTATATATTAAAGAACAACAGCAGATCGAATACTATATTTCATCATTATGTTAAAATATAATAGCAAAATAAAATCTTAATTTCAAACTAATTAAAATCAACTATATATAAAACTTTTTTATTTAACTCAATTTTAAATTAAAAAATATTTTATTATTTTAATATAATTTTTAGTTATTTTATTAAATTATTTTTTAATTTATTTTAATTAACATTGTGTTACACCGAATTAATTAGAACTGACGAAATAAGTGATGCGTCTCCTTGACATTACATATGAATTGATTTTATGTGATAATAATATTCCATCAACTATAATTAATCTTATATAATAAAGTATTAAAAAATAATATTTTTTAATATAAAAGAATCAGAGTATACAACTGAGTTTGAGAGCCAAAAGTAAATTTTGAAAGAAGGTTTGGGAACCAAGAGTTAATTCTTGCTTATAAAGAAACAAGAGAAGAGGGACGGCCGTACCTCAGCTCTTGGCTATTGGTGTGCTTGCTCACCTTCGTTAAGGTAGCAATATATATATATATATATTTTCATGGAGGAGCAAATGCCGGCCAATATTTTGATATGTGAGTTGGGATCTCACGCAAACGAAAGTACTCAAGACGTCATCAAACCATACTCAACGTGATAAATTTTATTTATGCTTGGTTAGTGCTGACCTAATTCTACGATAGAAAGAATGAAGGGAGGATGGTACGTACGGGATAAGTTGGTCGGTGTTCCCCCGGTGGGTGTCATTTTCATGAGCCCAGGGTGTGCCCACCGTAGAAACCTCGAATATTAGGTTCAACCTATTCATGCGTAGATGGATCTTTTTTTCCCACAGGGGTCAGGGTAGGATGGATGCCAACAAGCATTAAATAATACACTAGAAGCCATTTGTGATTTCCGTTAAAAAGTTTGAACTTGTCTTTTAGAAAGTTGGTGAGTGAATTAGGTCAACCTTCATGTAATTAGTACAAGAAGTTAGGTTTAGCCCCTTTTCTTTTGCGTTACCCTGTTTCCACCTTGTAGACCTTCTAAAGGGAGTACATACGCATAGAAAATAAAATAATAATAATAATAATAAAGTGGAGTGCCACCATGATACCTACATGCCACAAACTCAAGCCCAGTCTAACCTTAGTTAGATCTGTAGTGTTTGAAATAGGGGATAAAAGGGATATCCAAGGATATCCTTCCTTATCCTCAAAAATTATAACTAGAAGGAATATTTCTGAAATAGTTTAATCAGAGGGGATCTGACTTCCCAAAAGTTATCCCTAGATAAATGTACAGAATAGCATTTATCCAGAGAATAACTGAGGGAATAAGCACCTTTTTTAAATAACAACTTTGCTATCAAGGGATAACTCTAGTTATTCCTAGGTTCCCTAAGGCAGTGTTTGATATTGAGGATAAGGGAGAATATCCCCTGAATATCCTCTCTTATTTCCAAATGCTATAGCTAGAGGGGATAGGTCTGAAAAAGTTTAACCAGAGGGAATAACCCATGGTTAAACATGGGTTATCCCCTGAACTTATTCCCTAGGGAACTCAGGAACAACTAAAGTTATTCCTTAATGACAGACTTGTAATTTTAAAAAGATGCTTATTCCCTCAGCTATCCCCTGGATAAATGCTATCCTTTACATTTATTCAGGGATAGTTTTTGGGCTATCAAACACTACCTAAGGGATAAGTTCAGGGGATAACCCATGGTTAAACATGAGTTATCCCCCTCTTGTTAATCTTTTTCAGATTTATTCTTTGTAGTTATAGCTTTTGAGAATAAGAGGGATATTCATATCCCCTTATTTTCTATTTCAAATACACCCTTAATTTCTTTGTATCTTCCTTTTCTCTAACTTATGCATTTTTAGCCCCATTCCTACCCTTAAGAGCTTTTTTGTCACATATCATCTCGATATCTTTCCTTATCTTCTATTTCAAATACACCCTTAGTTTCTTTATATGTCCCTTTTCTCTAACTCATGCGCTTTTAGCCCCTTTCCTACCCTCCCGAGCTTCTTCGTCACACATCATCTCCACCTTTTGGCCATTGTCCAAACTCTTTTTGCTCTTTCTTAACGTGTTTCATTGCCATGTAAGCCATTAGTTGCTGTTCTTATTCTCTTTTGAAATTGTATGCAAAATATAAGTTCCAAAAAATAATGATCAGTATATTTCTATTTAAAAATATTTAAATCTAAAATAATAATTTAAAAAATCCTATCTTTGTTAACGGTATTAATTTATTTTATGCATCGATAGTTTGATGAAAGTCTTGATCATTCAATAGTTATAATTTTGGTTACTTGCTGGGCGCTTAACTCATCTTTTTTTTTTTTTTTCTTTTCATTTATAGAACAACAGTTTAGAAGGTGTTGAATTATGATTGGGACATGAGCAAAGAGTGAGATCTTAGATTTACTTATACATGAATTTGCTATAATTAATAATTTTATTTTAGGTTAGTAGTACTTATTAGAACTCGGAAAGATCATGTTATTTTGTAAATTTATTTGCAAATTAGATATGGTATCGTGATTGGTTTATGGTCAATTTATATTATTTAAAGCCAAAGAACTTTAAAAATGTGCTGCTTGCATTTGGGAATTGTATTTTAGTTGGTTTGTATTTATTGTTTGATAGATTATTAACTTGCATGCTCACAGAGCCAAACTTTATGCATATGCGGTGATGTAGAAGGCTAAAAAAATCGTGAAGTCTTGTGGATTGAAGGTATAACAGCCAGTCTAGCCATATCAAACAGAAAATTATTTACTGCGTTATCTAAATAAATTCATAACCTCAAGCTAACGGTTTTCCACCAACCATTGCATTAAAAAAAAAAAAAAAAAAACTAAAAGAAAAGAGAGGAAAAGTATGGTTGGGCGGAATTCTGTATGTTAACCAAGCAAGCTTCTAGTATTTCAATTAATTTGGATCTGAAAACACTAACATAATACAAGGGCACATAAATTACTTCAAAATAAATTAATTGACAATTGTGGCTATAATAGCAGCTTATCTTGAATGAATTTTTAAACTTCTAATGACTAGAATAGCATTAAATTGGCTTTAAATCTTATTGTCTAGATTACCATTTAATCTGAAAATTTATCTTTGTAGAACTACCTCTGAAGCACATATTCATTCTAACTGTGATTACAAAGTAATGCTGTCTGGGTGCAACAATGAAGTGTTACGCGCTAATAGAGATGATGATGATGATGAGTCAGAAAATAAAGAGACGATGCATTTAAAAGAGAGCTTGAACAATTAAAGTGAGACTACTTGCAATAATGAAAAAGAACATGAGAAATGCAGGAGTTTCCTACGAAGGTCCTTCAATACTAAATCAGTAGAGAGAGGGTGTAAGGATAACCAAGGATAATCTTATAACTTAAGATACATAATGAAGACAGAAAAAAGATAGTTTCTAGGTTTACTTAGCTTTAAAAGGGCAAAGAGAGGGCCATGTTGTTGCTAAGGTCTTCCTTGTATTCAGACGAGCTTTTCTTTTATAGATGATTTTCAAATTTGATGATGAAACTATTGTAATTATCTAAATTATGGTCATGTACTTAGTTATGATGAGCTTGATCTTTAGACCATATAATACAAACTATTATGAGCAATATTATTTGTGGGTGATTGGTGGCTTTATCAGTCGGTCGAAAGGCATACTTATCTTATACCGATCGATGACAAGCATCGAACCGATTTGTCAGCTATGTCTTCTCCTTGTTATTCCATTAAGCATGCCATGAGTGACCCTTAATAATGGATAGAGTACGCTATATTCTATTTAGGTTGATAAGATTTGGCCTCATCACAAAGTTACCATAGCTTTCATTGAGAAAATTATGCCACCATGGTCATACAACACCTCTAGCAAGATTTAGATCATATAAATTACAATGCTCGTCCATGACAAAGAAGTAAAATTTAAAGGGTATGTCTATTTTATAAATTTGTATATCTAGTTTTATAAATTTATGTTTCAATGCTTAGCCTTCTGTAACTGATTGCATGATCTTAATAAAACTCACAGGATAGGAGAGATGCAAAGTGGTTTCATGGTTCAAAGTACCAAATTCCTGATTAGGTCGTGGCAATGGAGCTTTGATTTCATGCTAGTTTGGATCCTAAAGCATATTTAAATGGCATTGGACCATAATTGTCAGATCCTGCTCGGACATCAACCTAGCCAAGGGCTCAGGTCATCGGTTCAACTGTCGAGTCATCGGTTGAACCATCGATTCAATTATTTTAATGTAAAAATATATTTATATTAATAAAAATTAATTTTTAATAAAAAAAATAAGATATGAATTCTCGGAGTCCCTTCGACCATCGGATCAACCTCCCTCCTCTCTCCTTTCCGTCGATCGTCTCAGAGTCCTCGAAGCTCCGGTACGAATTTTCAGAGTCCCTCTTACCGCCCTTCCATGCCTCGTTCTCGAATCGTTGCACCCCAATGCCCTACAACCTCTCGGTCTACTCGTTAGTCTTGAGGACTAGGCCCCACTCGCCACCCGCTGCACCATCGCGTCAATGTCGGAAGTGGACACTTTCTCAGAGATGGAGCTGGTCTCGGAGTGGGATCGGGGGAGGGCAAGCCATGGGGCGATGAGGTCTTTTTTGGGGGGGGGGGGGAAGCGAGGCTGCCAAGAAGAGGAGGAGGAGAAGAGCTTGGTCTGGGACTGGGGAAGTTAGTGCAGGCGCACAGAGAAGGTGAAGGGGGTTAAAAGATCCCGAGAGATCCTCAAGAGTTCCGAAGAAGTTGAGGGAGTAACGAGAAGAATTTATATCGGAAGCGAAGGCAAAGAATTTGAAATGGTATTAATAAATTCGTGACCCATCAAGTTGAGGCTGATTGATCAATTCATGAATAAATTGAATGAATTAGTCAAATTATTCCAAGTGTCTTACATATTTAATTTATGTTAGAATTAGATGGCCTTGACCTCCGAGTTTTGATATATATTCGGTCCAGTTCTGACTAGACTAGAGCGCAAGCGCTCCAAAGAGCCTTTGCATTTCGGTAAGCGCTCCAAAATGCTTTCTAGTGCCCACTTAACGCTAACACCTAGCTTGCGTTCCAAACGGCCAAAGGTCCCCATCTTTATTGCCAATGGACACCTGATACGTCAGCACGGAAAGCAGGTCACCGAAGATATTTTAGGGCATCTGATGGCAAATAAATCGATCTTTCTATTTAGGTACTAGAATTCATTGTTGTCCATCGGTTGATGAGCCTTTTGTAACACGTACGTACCTTCTCTAATGCTTTCAAGTATCGGGTGACGATTGCGTTAGCTAGCAATATTTAGCCACAGTGGTGGAGTTTCTTTAGAATAGGAATATTATCAATCCAATAGAAAGATACGATTAGATAACACATGGCATGGCATGGCATGGATTTCCTTAGATCCTTTCATTGTTTTTCAAGGGACACAATAGTACATCGAGATATATATAAAATAACGTACCGTTCGGAAAGCTTTGTGGTGTTGCCAATCTTTACTTTTCTGTGTGAGATATGAAATAGTTGGCGTGGGTGTGAAAGAGTGGATTGCATAAATTATGGCTGCTGGGATGACGCAATGGGATGAGGATTATGTTTTTAGGTCATGACAAGATGGCCTCCTCTAGAATCTTACATGTAGTGTGATGTGTTGTCGTGAGATGACTGGAGATGATCATGCCATATAGACATATGGGCCAGGACCAGATCATACCATATATACGTTGATCAGACAAACATTGATTGATCAAATCATTAAAAACCAAAACTTCTTTTGAAGTACAGATCGAGGACGCTTGCTGTGCTTGCAAAGTATATATGTCCTTCTATAACCACAGACCTCTTAGATGGCCAACTATTTTATCTGTGTGATATTTTCATTGAGTAGAGAGTTGTGAATAAAAAAAAAGGCAAATAATGAAAAAAAAATAAAAAATAAAGGGATTGTGGAAGTCCTCTCGTCAGAATTTTTGGACAAAACCAAGGTGGATGTCATGACTGGCATGAAATATTCGAATAAAATATTATTAGGTGGATGCAAACGGCCAATGGGAGAAGAAATCGGCAGGAATATGGTAGACTACATAATGGAAGTGGAGAAACGCTGAGTAATAGTGTACCTCACTTTCACTTTAGAGGTTGATTCTTATGGCTTTGTTTTCTGATTTATTTCAAGACCAAGTTACATGAAAACAACATTGTTATGCCCACTAAGATTTACAGTACTTTAACTTGACAATTAGTCTCTCATCTTGTTCTACAATATTTCTATCTTTGTCATCTGATCCATTAATCATCCAATCCCCCTCCACCTTCAATAAATAGCATGGATCCCCTTCCTCCCCCAAGCCCATCTTGGTACCCCGGCCACCAGCACACCATCCCGGCCTTGGATTGCCTTCTGCTTCCTTTTTCCTCAGCTGCCCCCATTACGCCCTTCCTCACGTATCCTCCTAGTATATTTTCACCACCATCGCAACTCTTCTGCTAGCCCTAGTGCATGGCTGCCCACCATGTCCTCCTTTACGTGGACTTGGTTGCCTTCTCTGCTCTCATCGTGGGATCGATGATCTGATCAGACCCTGAGGTGCGACGTCTGGTAGATCTGGCTGTTGAACTTAACGTAGGAATTAAGTGATTCTAAGATACGCTCATGGCGTTGCCCGCATTAGGATTGCACGCCTTCAGTGCGCCGAAGAAGTGAACTCGCCAAATCGGAGGTGGCAGACAGTGGTGGTAGTGCTTTTACCTGAAGAGAGTGCCCTTGAGTTCAAAGTTGGTTAACAGAGAGTGTTTTTTAATTGCTTCCTGAAACTTAATTAACAGTTGCTCCTATTGATTAATCTCTCCTATATATTGATTAATCTTCTTAATTAATTTGCTGCATGCATCACTGAAGCACCACCACTTACAGCAAGCAGCTTCCAAAGCTTACGCGTCACATTCCTGCTGGCCTGAAAATTCTGGTCCCTCCGACCAAGCAGGAGGTTCCACCATCAAGCTCCAACCAACGTATGACACATCAGCAAGATGGCTGATTGCTGTGCGCGCTATGATACAGCTGATCGTGGATTATGCAAAGTACGTGGCGTTTGCTGGTGGAACTGACCGTAATCACCATGTCACGATGACCTTAATTTTCTCTTTACCATACCAAAATCTATGTCCCATTTCCAACCCAATCTCCACCAATTTTTATAACTTATCGCTTCCCCCAAAGCTATGCCATTTAGACACCCCAACATCCGCTTGGCCCCCCTTGGCATGGCATACCCACAATATTATAAGCTCTCTCCCCCCTTATATAAGCCTGCAGGCCACCACCCCGGCCATCGCAAGACAAGAAAGTCCCCTTATATTGCATGCTCTCGAGCTCCAATATTGCCAACCTTTATATCAGATCTCCTGCCATTTTCTCAGGGCAAATATAGCTCGACGCAACAAGCGAAGAGAGCCCCCAGTCGTCGTTCTCGGTGTGACGGTCCCTGCAATCCAATACAACAGGCTCCAGCCATATGGCGAATCATGATAAAGAATTAGTCTCGGATGGTCTGGAATGGCGGGTGACAGTCTCTAGTACTGGATCGTCGGTGAAAATGGAGTCCGAGTCCGGCCCGATCGGGAGTGCATGGACCCGGCTGGCTGGTTTTGCTTTGATGGTGGAGGCAAAGATGTTCGAGCTCGGGAAGAAGATTTGGAGAATGGGAGCTGATGATCCAAGGAAGGTCATCCATGGCTTCAAGGTGGGGATCGCACTCACTCTAGTGTCGCTCTTCTACTATACTCGGCCCTTGTATGATGGAGTTGGAGGAAATGCCATGTGGGCCGTTATGACAGTCGTAGTTGTATTCGAATTCACAGTAGGTAAGTCACGATGACTGACATATATATCCATAGACAAGCTGCAAGCTAGCACGCATGAAGCAGCTGTAGTACCCATTTCCCTGCCTTTAATTTTATGCGATATTTTTGCACCTTTATTAGAAATTGGCTTGCATGCTCAAAAGTATATATGCAGTACCGATCAGTGACAAAAGTTAATTTCCACTGACTGGATGCAGGTGGGTGCTTGTACAAAGGATTGAACAGAGCCATTGCGACCATGAGTGGCGGTGGCCTTGCAGTGGGCATCCATTGGATTGCGAGTAAAACAGGAGAAAAGGTGGAGCCCGTGATCGTTGCCGCTTCAGTCTTCCTGTTAGGTAGGCAACTTTACACTACTAAAGTGTTGTTCTATATATGTTCCAACGGAACCACTAGCTAGTGCTAGCTTTGTCCAATATTAATTACGTACGGCTTAATTTGCCAATAATACCTCAGCTTCAGCTGCGACCTTTTCCCGGTTCATGCCCACCGTAAAAGCCCGATTTGATTATGGCGTCACGATATTTATCCTCACCTTCAGCTTGGTCGCGGTCTCTGGCTACCGCGTGGATGAGCTGCTCGATCTGGCGCAGCAGCGCATGTCCACCATCGCCATTGGCATCTCCATCTGTCTATCTGTATGCGTTCTCATCTGCCCTGTTTGGGCTGGCGAAGACCTTCACCTCCTCGTTACCCGCAACATGGAAAAGCTTGCGGACTCCTTAGAGGGTATGCATGCATGCTCCTCCTTAATTAATTAGCACTTGATGCATACGTACGTACGTTAATGCACCAGCAAATTAAGTATCCATGCATGTTCATCATTTTCCTCTCGATATATATATATATATATTAAACCCCCAGGCTGCATCGAAGAGTACTTCGCTGATGGAAAGAATTCATGCTCCCCAAAGTCGCAAGGTTATAGATGTGTTCTAAATTCGAAAGCATCCGAAGAATCACAGGCTAATTTAGCTAGATGGGAGCCGGCTCATGGCCGTTTCGGATTTCGCCATCCATGGAGACAACACCTTAAGGTTGGAGCTGCCGTGAGGTACTGTGCTTACTGCGTCGAAGCCCTCAATGGTTGCATCAACTCGGAGAGTCAGGTAATATTTAGACTCCATGCCCCTGAGCTTAATAAGATTGCGAGAGTACGTACGTACTGGTCATCTGAAATTAATTAATTAGACTTACAACTGATCATGAACAGGCACCTGAGTCCATAAAGAAGCATCTGAGAGATGTTTGCATGAAGCTGAGCTTGGATTCCTCGAAGCTCTTGAAGGAGCTGTCGAGCTCCATGAAGTCGATGAAAAAGCCTCGAAGCGTTGATTTATTAGTTGAGGAGATGAATGATGCAGTGGAAGAACTCCACAATGCTTTAAGATCACTTCCCAACCAATTAACACAAGCAACAGCCCAACCGACTGAAGAGGAAAAGCCCCCCAACTCGGCGACTGCTACCTTGCCAGTGATGGCAGTCTTACCACTAATCACAGTAGCATCTTTGCTGATTGAGATATCAGCTAGGATTGAAGGGGTTGTCGATGCTGCTGAGACCTTGGCAGATCTCGCAGGCTTTCGATCCATCGAGAACGATATTAACCCTTGCTCCCCTCCACATCAAGACCAAGAAGACAAGAAATCCATTCAGGAGGTCTGAGTATTTGTTAAACTAGAAGTGAACCAGAGTCTATAGTCGTCTGCTCAAGGAGAATAAAAGAAGAAAGATGGAGGTGCTCTTTTCCTTTAAAAACTTTGAGCTGTTAACCAACGGTTCTACAATAGCATCATTGTGCTTTCATGCGTACATGTTCTAAAATGGATGCCAGGAGAGTGCCCACCAGTTTAGGCAAAAGAAAGAGAACTTGGTCGGTGGGCATTTTTGTCCCAGTTCTGAATGTACCATTGGTGTGCAGCAACGTCGTAGCGTGCACGCTTTGTTATGATTTATTGGATTACAACGTATAAAGCACTCCCAGAAATAGCAGCGAATTAATCAAAGTTGGCGACCCCCTTATTGGTAGTGGTAGTTAATTTGAGCCTCAATACTTCCATAAAATAAGGAAGGCCCCTTTATATAGTATATTAGCTACTCAACATGTCACGACTCACTATGGAGGCTGTTGGAGGGTAAAATCGTCATTGCATCAATATTCGTGCGAGGCGGCTAAGATCGACCTATTCCCTAGCTCGGCCTTCCCGGGCTTCCGTAGCTCGGCCTCTCCGGGCCTCCGTAGCTCGGCCTCTCCGGACCTCCGTAGCTCGGCCTCTCGGGCTTCCATAGCTCGGCCTTCCGGGCTTCCGTAGCTCGGTCCCGGGCTCCGTAGCTCGGCCTTCCGGGCTTCCGTAGCTCGGCCTTCCGGGCTTCCGTAGCTCGGCCTTCCGGGCTTCCGTAGCTCGGCCTTCCGGGCTTCCGTAGCTCGGCCTTCCGGGCTTCCCTAGCTCGGCCTTCCGGGCTTCCGTAGCTCGGCCCTCCGGGCTTCCTAGCTCGGCCTTCCGGGCTTCCGTAGCTCGGCCCTTCCGGGCTTCCATAGCTCGGCCTTCCGGGCTTCCGGTGGCCCGGCTTCAAAGCGATCCACAACCTAACCTACCTCCGCGGAACCTGACGCGGGAGAGCCCGGGCCTACCAGAACGGCACCTTAGACAAGGAATCATGTCGGGACGTGGCCTAAAACCTATCATAACCGCCCCAGGCCTACTCAACCAGATCTCGAGACATCAAGGAGCTCTCCCAGCCGTCGATCCCCTGAACAAGCGGGATATGGATTCTAACGGCCCCACAACGGCCTGATTCTGTCTGCCTCCATATCGTAACAACCTCCGAACCTTCCAGAAGGCGCTCAAAACCAAAGTGACAGTCTATAAATATCAGACTCGCAGATTCCCTCAGGTACGCATCTCCTTGCGCACAGGCACGCGCCTTTACACGCGCACCTCACTGCTCTCTCCGGCAGCTCGTGCTCCTGCCCTCTGGAGCTCCCGATTGGCCGCCCCCGGAGAGGCTCCCGGAGAGATCCACCTCCCCACTGTCTGGTTGATCGCCGATTTCTTCTCCACTGACTTGAGCGTCGGAGGGTCTTCCGCGGAGGACCACCCCCAGCGTCCCCCGCGTGTGGACTTCTTTTGCAGGTCCGCCCCCCTCTTCCTGGAGATCGACCGCGCCCGAGTCGGAGGACGGATCCCGGCGGCAACAGATTGGCGCTAGAGGAAGGGCCTCAAGTCCCATTAAAACTTGAAGAAAGGAGACAAGGATCTAAATCCGGAGAAGAACCTCTCCCATGGCCAACCGGAGGAGAGCAACCTCTGAAGCCCAAGATCAGGTCGCTTCCCAGAGGCCTGATCCGACTGGCGCTACAGCGCCGCAACCTCCACCGGTCGAAACCCCGTCGCCGCCTGCTATCCCGGTGACCCAAGACCAGTTCGCTACGCTGGTCCAACAGGTCCAGGCCCTTACCCACCTGGTACAAGAGCGCCTTGTAGCTCCTCCTGCTTCGCATCCTCAGAAGGAGACGGCGATTTCTTCTTCGCCGGCGACCTCCTCCTCTGATCCGCATGAATCAACGGATCCCCCACATCGCCCCAGGGGGGACAAACCAGTCCCGCGAGCCGGTTATGATAGAGATCCTCTCAGATCTCGGCGAGCCCACTCCCTCTCCCCGGCGACATCTCACCATGATTCCACGCCATCCTTGCGATTCTCACGCCCAGCTCCTCCTCTAACCGGTGAAGAGGAGATCCGCCGTCAGATCCAGGAGATGCGTCAGGAGCTGGAACGCCGCCAAGCAGACCCATCTGCCCCAGCCCAAGGCGGAGCAGGGCATCCCTTTCTCTAAGGGGATCATGGAGGAAGTGATTCCCTCCCATGTCAAACTACCAGCCGTCGAGCCCTATCACGGCTCCACTGACCCGGACGACCATCTCAGTAGCTTCCGGTCAATAATGATGTTCCACGGAGCATCTGATGCGGTCCTCTGCCGCGCCTTCCCATCCACCCTCAGAGGATCCGCCCGAACCTGGTTCAATGCATTGAAGCCAGGTTCCATTGATTCATTCGACGAGCTGAGCCACCTTTTATTGGCCAGTTCGTCAGCAGTCGCCGCCACCGACGAAGATCTGACTCCCTCTCCGAAGTCAAGCAGAGAGAGGGGGAGTCCTTGAGGAATTATCTTGGCCGTTTTAATAAGGCCATGTTAGAGGTGGACCACCTTAATCATGAGGTGGCGATGTCCGCCTGGCGGGGGAGTCTCGAAGGAGAGCGACTTCTACCTGGCTATGGAGGTCAGCTACCCCCCATGCCTATCTGATATGATGGCCCTTGCGGACAAATATGCTAGGGTCGAGGAATCGCGGAGAATTGCCCGCGCTGAGCATGCAAAGAAGCAGGAGCCTAAAGTCCCCGACAGGCACCGTCCCGCCCGGCGGCCAAGTCCGCCTCGCCGCCAAAGAGTCCCTCCGCTGCCGCCAAGGAATCGCTCCCGGAGTCCTCCCAGGCGATTCGATCGCTATACTCCGCTGACTGTGCCCCGGGCGCAAATCCTTATGGAGATAGAGCGCCAACTTCCCCGGCCAGTACCTCTCCGAGGGAACCCGACCCGAAGAGATCCCGCCAAGTACTGCCGCTACCATAGGGAGCACGGTCATGACACTGAAGAATGCTGGCAGCTGAAGAATGAAATAGAGAGGCTGATTCGGCGGGGACGGCTGGATCAGTTCAGGAGGGTGCCCGAGCCGCAACAACAAGGAGGTGACCGTCAGCTCGAGCTCAACAACCTCCTCCTCCACCCAATCCGCCCGTGATTGGCCGCATCAACATGATTGAAGAGGCCGGCGGATCGAGCCCCAGGGTGGCGGTGAGGAACCGGCCAAAAAAGGCAAGGACAGGCGAACTCTCCTTCTCCGATGATGATCTTCTGGGAATACAACTCCCCCACGATGACGCACTAGTTGTATCCCTTAATTTGAACAATTATGATGTAAGCCGAATCCTCGTTGATAGTGAAGCTCGGTAAATGTTTTGTACCTCGGTGTGTTTGCCAGGATGAAATTGCTCATGGAAAACCTTCGAGCCATGGATTCCGCCCTGATGGGATTCACCGGCGACATCATCGTCCCGGAAGGAATCGTCACCCTGACGGTCCGCGGGAACCTGGCCCCTTGTGACTATTGTACAGACCGATTTCCTAGTGACCGACCTCAGATCCCCATACAAAGCCATATTCGGCAGGCCTGGCTGATGTCCCTCAAGGCAGTTGTCTCTATCCCGCATCTGTCTATGAAGTTCCCCACCGAGCGAGGAGTTGGAGTGGTTCGGGGAAGTCAGTCCATGGCTCGGCAATGTTTCGTTACGAGCCTTCAGTCTAGAATGCCCAAAGTTGATGGGCTAGACGCTCGCGAAGACTTCGCCGAACAACGGGGAGAACCGGCAGAGGAATTGGAGGAAGTACCATTGGACGAAGCTCAGCCCGACCGAACCGCAAGAATCGGATCGCTACTCAAAGGAGAGTCTCGCACAGGTTGATCAGATTCCTCCAAAGCAATGCCGACATCTTCGCCTGGACCGCCTCCGACATGCCAGGAATCAACCCCGAGGTCCTCGTCCACCATCTCAATGTGGACGAGATGCACAGGCCTGTTAAGCAGAAGAAGAGAAGCTTCGCCCCAGAGCGGCAAAAAGCCATTGAAGAAGAGGTCGACAAACTCATAAAGGCCAACTTCGTCCGAGAGGTAAATTACCCAAACTGGCTGTCAAATGTCGTCATGGTGAAAAAGTCGAACGACAAGTGGAGGATCTGCATCGACTTCACCGACCTCAACAAAGCCTGCCCGAAGGATAGCTTCCCCCTCCCTCAGATCGATCAGCTCGTGGACGCCACCTCAGGCCACCAGATGCTGTCATTTATGGACGCCTATTCCGGTTACAATCAGATCCGAATGGCCCCTGAAGATGAAGAAAAGACCGCCTTCATAACCGACCGAGGTACTTATTGTTACCGTGTTATGCCTTTTGGTCTTAAGAATGCAGGGGCAACCTACCAGCGGCTGGTTAATAAGGTGTTCAAGGAGCAAATCGGCCGGAACATGGAGGTATACGTGGACGATATGCTGGTCAAAAGCAAGGAAGCGCCACGACATATTGAGGACCTCTCGGAAAGCTTTGCAACGTTGCGCAAATATGGGACGAAACTCAACCCGACCAAGTGCGCCTTCGGCGTCAACTCAGGGAAGTTCCTCGGCTTCATGGTCTCCCAGCGAGGTATCGAAGCTAACCCCCAGAAGATTCAAGCTCTCCAACAAATGGCGCCCCCTGCATCTGTTAAAGAGGTCCAGCGCCTAACCGGGAGGATAGCGGCCCTTAACCGCTTTGTGGCGCGATCGGCCGAGAGATGCCTCCCCTTCTTCAAAACTCTCCGATCGGCCAAAAACTTCCAGTGGACTCCCGAATGCCAAAGGTCATTCCAAGATCTCAAGAAGTACCTCGGCTCGCCCCCATCCTCAGCAGTCCAACCCCAGGAGAGACCTTATTCTTGTACCTGGCCGTTTCGGAAGGCGCGGTCTGCTCGGTGCTGATCAAGGAAGAAGGCAAAGCCCAAAAGCCGATCTACTATGTGAGCAGGCTGCTCCGCGATGCGAAGACGAGGTACAGCAGGATTGAAAAGATGGTGTTGGCCTTGATCACCTCAGTTCGAAAGCTACGACCATATTTCCAAGCACATTCCGTAACGGTCCTGACTGACCAACCCATCAAGGCGGTAGTCCACCGTCCCGAGACGTCGGGAAAAATGACCAAATGGGCCGTCGAGCTAAGCGAGCATGACATACATTTTCAGCCTCGTCCGGCCATCAAAGCCCAAGTACTGCCCGACTTCCTCCTCGAGTGTACCATCCCGGAGGACGGTTCTACCCCAGACTCTCTTGAAGAGCCAAAGTCTGGAGTCCGGTGGCTCCTCCACGTCGACGGGTCGTCCAGTGCCCATCACTCCGGTGCGGGTTTAGTTCTTACCAGTCCTGAGGGGATGACCTTCGAGTATGGCGTCCGATTCTCCTTCCCGGCTTCCAACAACGAAGCCGAGTACGAAGCTCTGTTAGCCGGTCTCCGGATCACCCGCAATCTGAAGGTGGAAAAGCTCAATGCCTTCACCGACTCTCAGCTGGTAGCCGGCCATGTTCGGGGAGAATTTGAAGCCCGGGAACCGAACATGATTTGATATCTCAGGAGGTGCGTAACTTGCTTCCCCATTTTTCCGAATTTGAAATTATTCAGATTCCCAGATCTGAGAACGCCCGTGCCAACCTACTCTCCCGATTGGCAACCGCGGAGACGATGGATGCCGAACAAAAGTTCCACCTGGAGACTCTGGAAAAGCCGAGCATCACGGAGGCCGACCGGGTGATGCAAGTTGAGGCCGAACCATCCTGGTTCGACCCTATCCTCAAATATCTCAAAGAAGGGTCACTTCCATCCGACCGAAGGGAGGCTAGGAAGCTGAAGCTGCAGGCCATCCGCTACGTGTGATTGACAACCAACTTTACAAGCGGTCATTTTCCATGCCGCTACTTAGATGCCTTCGCCCATCAGAAGCGGACTACGCTCTGCGTGAGGTACATGAAGGGATTTGCGGCAACCATTTGGGAAGCCGGTCCCTCTGCCATAAAGTGCTGCGACAAGGCTATTACTGGCCGACCATGCAGAAAGACGCGGACGATCTGGTCCGCGCCTGCGACCCCTGCCAAAGACATTCAAACATCCAAAGATTCCCTTCCACCGAGCTAGTTTCTATATCCTCCGCTTGGCCCTTTGCCAAATAGGGGATGGACATCCTCGGCCCATTCACGCTTGCAACAGGACAGCGGAAATTCTTGTTTGTCGCCATCGACTACTTCACCAAATGGGTCGA
Source organism: Calamus simplicifolius (assembly GCA_900491605.1). Classification (NCBI taxonomy): domain Eukaryota; kingdom Viridiplantae; phylum Streptophyta; class Magnoliopsida; order Arecales; family Arecaceae; genus Calamus; species Calamus simplicifolius. The sequence goes on along the minus strand of UESW01005008.1, from coordinate 437,069 downwards.
AGCGGAAGCGGTTGCGCAAATTACTGAAGCACGGGCTAGAGATTTTGTTTGGAGGTCCATCATCTGCCGATTTGGCCTCCCGCACACCATAATCACTGATAATGGCAAGCAGTTCGACAACTCCAAATTTTTCCAGTTCTACGAGGAGCACGGGATTCGTCACCACCTTACTTCGGTCGAGCACCCACAAGCCAACGGAACGGCCGAGGTGACCAACAGAACCCTCCTCCAGGGAATTAAAGCTCGCCTCTCCAAAGCCCAAGGCAGGTGGGCAGATGAGCTACATCATGTCTTGTGGGCCTACTGCACAACCCCAAGAATCCCGACAGACGAGACCCCATTCCGAATGGCTTTCGGTACAGAGGCCGTTATCCCTGTGGAAGTCGGTCTCCCATCATTGCGGGTGGAGAGCTACTCAGAGGAGACTAGCAACGAACAACTCCGCACCAACCTCGACCTAATAGAGGAAATCATTAGAACGGCTGCCTATCAACAAAGGGTGGCCCATTACCACGCTTCCAGAGTTAAAGGGAAGACCTTCCTGCCCGGCGACCTTGTCCTCCGAAAGGCCTCTGTTTCCAAACCGCTGGAACAAGGAAAGCTAGCGCCGAACTGGGAGGGCCCGTACTAGGTAGCGGAGATTATTGGACCGGGAACCTACAAGCTACAGGATCTGGATGGGAAGTCCATTCCCCGAACTTGGAACGCGGTCAACCTTCGTAAATATTATCAATAGGGTATATCCTCTTGAATTCATCTTCGCATGCCTCACTATACATTCCTGCTTATCTGTTTCCTCAAAACCTGTCGCGTGAATCATTATGCACTATATTGCTATAAATTGCAAGAAGAAACAGATACTGCTTACCAATCCTCGGTACAACCGAGCTGTCTGTTTGAACCTCGGCTGGGCCGAGGAATCTCCGAACCTTGGCAGGGCCAAGTAAAATATTCTCCGAACCTCGGCTGGGCCGAGCAACAAATCTCCGAACCTTGGCAGGGCCAAGTAAAATATTCTCCGAACCTCGGCTGGGCCGAGCAACAAATTCTCCGAACCTTGGCAGGGCCAAGTAAAATATTCTCCGAACCTCGGCAGGGCCGAGCAACAAATTCTCCGAACCTTGGCAGGGCCAAGTAAAATATTCTCCGAACCTCGGCAGGGCCGAGCAACAAATCTCCGAACCTTGGCAGGGCCAAGTAAAATATTCTCCGAACCTCGGCAGGGCCGAGCAACAAATTCTCCGAACCTTGGCAGGGCCAAGTAAAATATTCTCCGAACCTCGGCAGGGCCGAGCAACAAATCTCCGAACCTTGGCAGGGCCAAGTAAAACATTCTCCGAACCTCGGCTGGGCCGAGCAACAAATCTCCGAACCTTGGCAGGGCCAAGTAAAACATTCTCCGAACCTCGGCTGGGCCGAGCAACAAATCTCCGAACCTTGGCAGGGCCAAGTAAAATATTCTCCGAACCTCGGTAGGGCGAGCAACAAATCTCCGAACCTTGGCAGGGCCAAGTAAAATATTCTCCGAACCTCGGCTGGGCCGAGCAACAAATCTCCGAACCTTGGCAGGGCCAAGTAAAATATTCTCCGAACCTCGGCTGGGCCGAGCAACAAATCTCCGAACCTTGGCAGGGCCAAGTAAAATATTCTTCGAACCTCGGCAGGGCCGAGCAACGAATCCTCCGAGCCGTAGCAAGGCCAGGCAAAAATCATTCGGGCTGAAATCCTAGATAAAAACCTAAGTGCACAGGCCCCGGCTAAAGCCGGGCGCCTCCAAATAGTCCCCGAAGGACTTCGTCGGTTTGAAAACGAGCGCGTTAAACAAAAACCGTCGACGCACAAAAAAAAGCCACCATTGGCAAACCCCTTTTTGAGGCCATTGAGCCCCGCATAATCGGCCAGAGGCCCCAAGCAGAGCTAGGAGATCCCCTCTGCTACTGAAAACCTTTTGGGTGACGCCCCTATAGCCCGTCGTTCAAAGCGTCATAAACGATGGGGTCACGCCAACACCCTGATTCATCACACGGATCAAGGCCATAAATTCTTGAAGAAAAAGGACTTCCAAAGCAAGATCCATTTTCATTTAGAAAAAGAGGATTACAAAAAGGCAGTAAAAAAAAAGCAGGAAGAGAGGCCCCGAATCAGAATCCGGAGTCACTCCCGGAGGCTAGCAGCTCCTCCAGGCGCTCCGTCAAGTCAGCCACTTGCTGACGAAGGGACGCAATCTCCTCCCTTTGCCGGTCCGCCAACCGGCATAGGGCCTCCGCCTCCCTGACACATCCATGTACTCTTCGGCGATCCTCGCGAGCTGCTGATTACTCGCAAAGCCGACGCTAGGCCCTATCATCAACAGTGATGGAGGTACGCCTCCCCTCCAAATGCGGCAGGCTGTCGAGCGAGGAACGCGACCCGACTGATGATCGCCCTGGAGAGGCCATTTTTTTGGAACTTAAACCGAGGGATGGCCGAAACCGATGCCCCTCGGTCGTATTTATACTCGCCAGGGCAGGTATCTTTATCGGTCGTACCGTAACCACCGACCCATAAGAACTTGCCACGCGTCGCCGTTTCAATACTTGCGAATCCGGAGTGTCGCACCCCGTCCCAAGCGAGATCGTTAAGCGCGAGCAGGTTGTTCGGGAATTCCCCAAGCAGAACATTTTTCGATCTATCGGCCCTCGCAATAAATGCATTCGGCGCTTCCCCGAGCCTCTTAATGCCGGCCTCTTTTTCGGAAAACGCGGAAGTCCGGCATTCGGCCAATAACCTGCCCCCTCGGGAAGAGTGGCCTCACCAATAAAAGCGTGACGATATGCCGCTCGTTCCGCTCTGGCGCCCCTTACCAAGCGCCACGTGGACCTAACGCTGTGGCCCACAATGACAACCGAGTCGCTCCCTTGAGCCCGAATCTCCGAACCTTGGCAGGGCCAAGTCAATTATCTCCAAACCTCGGCTGGGTCGAGTAACTGAATCTCCGAACCTTGGCAGGGCCAAGTCAATTATCTCCAAACCTCGGCTGGGCCGAGTAACTAAATATTCGAACCTTGGCTGGGCCAAAACAAATATCTCCGAAACTCGGTTGGCCCGAGTGACGGGTTCCCTGAACCATGATGGGAAAAAGTATGGATTCCCCGAACTTCGGCCAAGGCCGGCCCGCGATAATCGAGCTCCGGTAAAAGCGAAGCACAAAAATCAGGCTTCAGGCCAGAGTAAGGAGCATGTTTCACCGAATGATCTCTGAACCGCACACGAACCTCGGTTAGTTCGGACGGCGTGAGATCCTCGTCTAAGGACGAGCGGAACGCCTTTGTACCCCACAAACAACAATAACAACAAGCTCGGCACAAAAAGATAGAGATTGAAAAACAGAACATAACTCTCTTTATTGCCGATCAAGATCAGTTACAAATGCCTCACAGGCGTTACAAGAGCATTGAAATGCATAAAATAAAGGCAAATACAAAACTCGGGCAACTGCTCCAAAGCAGACCTAGCCAATCTAGGATGCTCCAGCATCCGATCGTCGAGCCAGACGAATCGCATCCAGTCAGTTCGGGCTGGCCGGTCGACATGGACCAATATTCGACTGGCTTCAAGTGGTAGCGATATCTCGGTGGCCCAACCGATATCTGGATGGCCATCCCAGACCACCCAGGAACCCCTCGATGAGCAAGTAGGAGGCCAGCGGACCCGGCGTCGGAACGCTCTCCCAACCAAGTACGTACCGCCATGCCTCGCCAAGTCTCAAGGACAAGGAGTCGGCGGGCAATGCACCTTCACCCCCCGTGTGGTAAAAGATTCCCCAGGCGGCCGAGCCCAGGAATCTGGGGAAGGAGGAGAAGTTCAAGTAAGTCATGGGAGGCCCGCGTGCACTTCCTACCATGCGTCTCCGAAGGGGAACCGCAAAGGTCACACTAGAAGAGTTATTAAGCGCTCTCCGTGTGATCCCGCGCCCTCTTTGTGCGCTCTCCATGTGATCTCCGGGACCCATCCCCTAAGAGTGAGCCATTCTTCGGCAGCTCCCCAGTCGCCCCAGCTATCCGGCGGCAAGGAGCCTATGAGAGGAAAGCTCGGTCCTCCCACTCGTAGCAGCAGAGAAATGAGCATAATGGAAGCTCTAACGGAAAAGACACTTTGGGGATAACCAAACATGACCCCCCCTTTTTCCCCTTTTTATATGCAGAAACCGGCCGGGAAAAGCTACCCAAGCTGAGAGTCCTGAGATTCAAAAATCTGGCCCACGCCCCCACGTGGCCCCTCAGGATAGATGCAGCGCCCCACTGCGCGCCAAGCCCACCACCTGAGTTACGACGTGTACGGAGATCTCCTCCTGATCCCGAGTCATAGTCATTTAATGCGGGAGATCGCCAGCCAGCACCTCGAAAACTGGCGGGCTCAGAATATCATCCTTCGAAAGTGACGTCCTCCAATGGCAAGCGATTGCGTGCGCGACAAAGCAATCCGCATGGGAAAAGAGCACCTTCCGGAAAGCTCTGATGCAGCTTTATGCCCCCCACTACGCCGTATCATCAATTCTGGTAAAATAAAAACCGAATCACCTGCGGAACAGCAGGGCATTGACAGAATAGCAGAAAGCGCGAAGACCTACTTTTTTCGTCGGCCCCAGCCGACCTACTTTGCCCGTCGGCGACCTATTTTGCTGTCGGCCCCAGCCGACCTACCTTTCCTGTCGGCCCCAGCCGACCTATTTCGCTTGTCGGCCCCCGCCGACCTATTTTGTCTGTCGGCCCCAACCGACCTACTTTTCTTGTCGGCCCCAGCCGACCTACTTTTCTTCGTCGGCCCAAGCCGACCTGGTTTGCCCATCGGCCTTAGCCGACGCGTTTCCTTCAATCTCGAGATAAGGATGACCTAAGAGCGTCAGTGAGCCATAGGTCGCTCACAATCGAGGCGGAAACGACAACAAGGTCACGCAAGGAAAACACTCAAGTGGAAACGGAAATTCATTTATTAAGAAACGTCAGACTAATGAAAAGACGGGATACAAGACATCTCCTAAGGACCGGAGCCACAATAGCTTTAGAAAAGCCCTCAGTCACATCTGAGGAAAGCGTGACTAGGTTCGCCCTTCTCCAATATTTCGCCCCCTCTGCGGCAGTTTGCGACCGTCCCTCAGAAGCTGCAGCTTCGCTGGGACCAGGGGCGGCGCCAAGTTCGGCATCAGAAATGTTAACATATTCATCTTCATCTTCTTCTTCAGACTCGCCATCGTTGAGATTTTCAGCATCCAGGAAAGAAAGATCCCATTCCGGGTGCCCACTGAGTATCCTCTGTTTGCACTCTTCCATCCCATGATGGAAGGCGTCTACGCTGATAGCGTCTTGCCTCCCCTTAAGTATGGCGAGCTGCATGTTGGCCTCAGTGGCCTGTTTCTCAGCCTCTGCGACTTGGGCCCACAGAATAATATTTTGCTCCTCGAACTCACCGGCCCGCGTCTCAAATTCTGAGCTCTTGTTGCGGCTGGACACAAGCTCGCCTTGGAGAGCCCGAACCTCCAGCCCCAACTCCGCCATCTGAAAAAGCCGAAATAGGTCGGCGTCACAAGAAACCAGTAGAAAAAAGCTAAAAAGGGGGGGAGAATGAGGTCATACCTCCTCCTCTCGTCTGGCCAACCTTTTGGCCGACTCCTCAGCCTCACTCCTGGCTCTAGTTCTGTCGGCCCCGACCAGCTCGACTCTCTCTGCAGATTGTTGATCCTCAACTGCTTGGCTTCAGCATCCTCCCGGGCGTGGGATAGCTCGTTATTCACCCGAGCTATCACCCCTTGTTGCCATTTAGCACCCTCCCTCAAATGGGCAATTTCGCTGTCGCGGCGCTTCAGTCGCTCCTCCACCTTGCCAAGCATCCTAGTTAAACGCTTCCTCTCGTCGGCAGCTTCCTTCCCCAGCTGACCCATACTCTCGCTATGTTCTCTCTGCATCGCCTTCACCTCCGCAGAATGTTTCGACTCGATTCTGGCCAGCTCCAGGCACGCGTCGTCGTTCTTCGCCAGGAGTTCCTGCAACTCCTCTACCCTGCGCTTTTTCTTGGACACCTCGGCCTGGCGCCTTGATATGCCGTCCTTATCCCCTGCAAGCTCCTGTCATATGTCATGAGTTCCTCAAACTTCTCAGACACCTTCAGCCGCGATGGAGCTCGGCATTATCCCTCCTGGCTTGAACACTGGCCCCTGTCGCCAAGCTTAGACGCCAGCATATAGCCCGAGAGAGCAGAACACTCTGCAAGATAAAAGATGAATGCGTGGGGTCACCAGGAGACACTACCTGAGAATGGCAACTTACCCGTGAGGCATAGGCCCGAGTCATCCTCATCAGGGTCGCATTATCGATATCGAGAAGAAGATGAACGCTTCGGCCACGCCTTGCTGTCCAAACGAAGCATCGACCAACCCAGTCGGCAAATTTGTCCGCCGAGGGATCCGCGCCCGGATACAGGGCCGACCTCATCATGGCGGAAAATGCCTCCTCAATACCAGCGCTCGAGCTGCTGGGTTGGCCAACCCCACCTAAAGGACCGGCCTGGGCGGCCCCCGTCTGAGAGGCCTTCAACCTCCCAGCCTCCTCTACCAAGGCCCTGGCTTGGGTTTCTTCAGATAGTTCGGCCAGCCCAAGCGCCAGCCTCCCCAAAACCTTTTTCGAAGAAGCTCCCAATGCGGAGCTCCCACCTTGCCGCGTCTCCTTCTTCGATGCCCTTTCCTCGGTTACCACCATCTGTGTCTCCGCCACTGGGCCCCCCGAGGTCCGGCCTGTTCTACCACTTGCATCTCCTCCGCAGGCTCCCCCGAAGCCTCGGTCTGACCCGCCTCACTACTTCCGGACTCCCCTGCGAGAGACCGAGAGAAGGCTCCCCCTGAACCTCCTCGGCTGCGGCCGCCCCATCTTCCTCTCCTCCCGGAGCCGACGGCAATCCCGCGGGGACAGTAGGCTCCTCGGCGATGACCACCTCTGCCAAATCCGCCGCTGGTTCCTCTTTCAGGGGGGACGCGGTCGGACGAGCCAACGGAGCCTCGTCCGAGCTGTCCGATATCTCTAACACGAGAGGGCCAAGGGCCACAACCGCTCTCCCCGGATCCTCCTTCGCCCCCGCGCTTCTGCCGTGACTGCACCGGCATCCGGCGGGCTTCTGCGGAGATGTAAGCCCTTTTCTCAGGCCTGCCACTATCCGCGCCACTGCTCTCCCGAGGCGTTTCCTCTCTTCCTCTTGGAGAGGCTTGTCAAAGCCGACCTCTGGGCTGAAGAACAAAACATACACGATCAGATCCAAGCACATTCATCGAGAAAACGCACAGCGAAAAAAAAGGGAGATTCACCTTGCGGGTCCAGGGGGCTGAGCCCGCTGCGAAAAGGGCCCCCTCCGATAGCAAGTCGTTAGCCGAAAACACCTGTCCATTACGAAGGACGTCCAAGTCCCTCTCCTCCTGTGCCGACAAAACCGGATGCGTCTCCGCATCCCTCACAAAATCCCCCCATCTCCGAGGGAAGCCGGAACCGATGTTCCCCTCCGCGATAACGAACCGACTCTTCCACCCCTTGATGGAAGATGGCTTATCCGCAATGACGTTGAAAGATCTCCGGGGTCCGATGTAGGGCCACTCTGATTTCCTCCCAGAAATCAAATGGTAGCAGGTGCGGAAAAGGGGGAGAGTAGCGACGATTTGAATCTGGTGGCACATCGAGATGAATCCGACGATGCTCCGCCAGCTGTTTGGAGCCACCATTGACGGGCAGATATTATAGTGGGTCATGATTTCCTTCACCAAGGGGTGGAGAGGAAAACGGAGACCCGCCTTCAAACTATCTTCATAGACAAAAACCCCAGACTCTAAATCCCGAGTAACTCTATCTCCGGGTTCCGGTGCCCGCAGAACGACATCCAAGGGCATGCCATACCACTGGTGAATCCTCCCCAAATCCTCAGCAACGATTTCTGAGACCACGTCGTCGGGGCTCATCGCCATCTCGGTTGAAAGAAATACCAAGCGAAAACGATGAGCGTCGAAGAGGATGAAAGGCCGAAACTTTTCAAAAAAACAAGATGAGAGGATGCTGCGAACGTGCACATATATATATACGTCCATCGCCTTGCTTCCCCACCAAGGAAGCCGCCTTGAGGAAATAGGGCGTCTCACCCGAGGCATCCGAAATCGCCTCGACAAACGCCCGATCGATCGGGATTCACGACGTGGCGTAATCCCAACCGTCACTCGTGGAGGAGCCTTAGCCCCGAAGGCAGTATGGCCCTGTCGCATTAATTAGGGCATCATTGCACGAGCTGTCTAAACCAAGACGTCCCATCCGGGACACGCCATTTGGACTTGTACTCCCTATGCCCGAACCTACGCTTCGAACTAGGGAGTGGAGGGCATGTGTTGGGGGGTAAAATCGTTATTGCATCAATATTCGTGCGAGGCGGCTAAGATCGACCTATTCCCTAGCTCGGCCTTCTCGGGCTTCCGTAGCTCGGCCTCTCCGGGCTTCCGTAGCTCGGCCTCTCCGGGCCTCCATAGCTCGGCCTCTCCGGGCTTCCGTAGCTCGGCCTTCCGGGCTTCCGTAGCTCGGCCTTCTCGGGCTTCCCTAGCTCGGCCTTCCCGGGCTTCCGTAGCTCGGCCTCTCCGAGCTTTCGTAGCTCGGCCTTCCCGGGCTTCCCTAGCTCGGCCTTCCCGGGCTTCCGTAGCTCGGCCTCTCCGGGCTTCCCTAGCTCGGCCCTTCCGGGTTTCCATGGCTCGGCTCCTCCCGGGCTCCCATAGCTCAGCTCTTCCGTGGCTCGCTTCCCCCCGAGTCTCCACGGCCCGGCTTCACCAAGCGATCCACACCCTAATGCCTACCTCCGCGGAACCTGATGCGGGAGAGCCCAGACTTACCCAAACAGCACCCTAGACAAGGAATCATGTCGAGACGTGGCCTAAAACCTATCGTAACCGCCCTAGGTCTACTCGACCAGCTCTCGAAATCAAGGTGCTCTCCCAGCCATCGATCCCCTAACAAACAGGGTACGGATTCCATAGCCCCACAGCGGCCTGATTCTATCCACCTCCATATCCTAACAACCTCTGAACCTTCCAGAAGACGCTCAAGGTCCAGGTGACAATCTATAAATTGGACACTCCCAGATTCCCTCAGGTACGCATCTCCTGGCGCTAACGCACCTTTTTACACGTGCACTCCCACCTCTCTCTCTCCGGCAGCTCGTCGGTGCTCCTGCCCTCTGGAGCTTCCGATTGGCCGCCCCTGGAGAGGCTTCCCGGAGAGATCCACCTCCCCATTGTCTGGTTGATCGCCGATTTCTTCTCCACTGACTTGAGCGTCGGAGGGTCTTCCGTGGAGGGCTACCCCCAGCGCCTCCCGCGTGTGGACTTCTTGTGCAGGTCCGCCCCCTCTTCCTGGAGATCGACCGCGCCCGAGTCGGAGGATGGATCCCGGCGGCAACAGAGGCAATACAAGCAACATAAGTTTGAACGAAAGGTGATGCTCACCTCGCTATGGTTGGTTGCATATTGATGACTTAAAAACTATTTTTCATTATTTAAGGAATAAGCAATTTCACTAGCAGTCTTAACGTGCTGGTGCAAATTTATCATGATTGTTAAGTATATATACTCCTTTTTTTTTCTTTTTTTCTTTTTTTTTTTTGGTACAAACGGACGGTCACACTAGTATAGTGCGAATCAGCCCAGATTGATCCGAGTATAATATTTGCTACAAAAGAGATAAACAGGGGTCACCCAACCTTCAGATCCACGAGCCAGCATGCTGGGCTACTGAAGTAGCCACCCAGTCCGCCGTCGAATTGGCCTCCGATAAATATGACAGATCTGGACGAAATCGACCTCCCATAGGATAGACCATATGTCAGTAAGGATCGGATTAGCTGGGCTAGAATGGTAATTCTCCTTCTGCAGCCAAGAAATGACCGATAGGGAATCACCCTCAATCACCAGCCTTTGAGCATGAAGAGTCCGGGTCGCATAAGAAATGCCCGCCCAAGCCGCATGAAGCTCAGTTATAGTGACGAAGGAATCAAGAGTACCAAACCCTCCAGCTCCTAGTAAATTACCATGAGGACCACGGATCACGAACGCAGAACTACCAGCTCTGCCACGGGCACTCCCATCAAAGTTGATTTTGACGAACCCTGGAGGAGGGGCTCTCAGAAGATGAAAACCGTATGCCGGTTCGCTGCCGGAGCAGCAGGGGATCCCCAGAGGCCAGAGATGTCAGAACCAATATGGGCACAGTCCGCAACTAGAGAGCTAATCTTCCTCACACTCCTGAGGGAAGAAATAGAATCATTCTTGAAAAGAAGCTGATTCCTAGATAACCAAATCTGATAAGACGTGGCGGCCCAAAGCTGACTCTTCTGCTAAGAGGCTCTGCGGAGGTTGAGAAGGAAAGAAGAGCGAAGGGATCCCGTATCATCCAACCTTACAGAATAACCCACCATGTGCCATAACTGTCGAGCTCTGGGGCAAATGAAGATGGCATGCTCAGAAGACTCCTCCTCCAGCCGACACAAGGGACAAGTCGATAAGATCGGCAAACCCCTCCAAGAGAGAAGGAGGCAGGTAGGAAGAGAATCCCACAGAAGCTTCCATATGAAAAGCTGCACCCTGGAAAGGATGGAAAGCTTCCAAATCCATTCAGCATCAGCCGATCGCTGGGACACTTGCTTGAATAACTTCATCAAGTCTCTGGTGGGGACTCTGAAGAGACCGGATCTCTGCCAGAGCCTGGAGTCAGATAAACACCCAGGAGTAAGGGGCATCGAGAGAATCCGCCTAGCAAGCTCCTCACCAAAGAATCGGGTCACCAAGGGGGTATGCCAGACAGAGGGATCTAAGGAAATCAAATCCTTAACCCTTAGGCTAGAAGGGATATCAATACTAATAAAAGAGGGCCATCGAGAGAGAGGAAGCTCAGAAATCCAGGTATCCTAAATAACGTCAATTGATGACCCATCTCCAATTATCCAAGAGATTTAACCCATAATAGCCTGGCCATACCGACAAACTTCCCTCCAAAACGAAGAGCATCCCCAAGGCGGACAGATGTGCAAAGCCGACGTCCAATCACCATACCTAGCTCGCATCAGAGTGCTCCACAAACAGTGCGGCTCCAGGAGGAATCTCGAAGCATGTCTAGCAAGAAGAGCTTTCCTTCTAACAAGCAAAAACTGGATCCCAAGACCACCTTCCTGGATAGGCATACAGACCGTGTCTCAGGATAAAAGATGAGTACCATGACTATCCTGCATAGAAGCCCATAGGAAATCTCGGAAGCATCTCTCAATCCTCTTAAGGCAAGAAATCGGAACGGCAGCATTCGACAGAAGATACAGGGGAAGAGAAGAAAGAACCGAGCGTAAAATGATGACCCTGGCCAGCATCGACAGGCTAGAGACCTGCCACCCCTCAATGCGCTGGCGAACCCTTCTCTCAAGCTCATAGTAGTCAGAACAGCGGGGGCGTCTCCCTGTTATAGGGATCCCCAAATACATAAACCTATCAGTCTGAGTAGAGATACCCGACAGATGAATAATAGCTTCCCTGGTGGTCCTGGACGTCTTCGGATTAAAGCATATCGAAGACTTAAGAAAGTTAACCTTCTGTCCCGAAGCCTGACAATACTGCTGAATAATAGAATAGAATGAAGCCACATTATCAATGGATGCCTGACCCAAGAGGATGCAGTCATCAGCAAAAAGAAGATGGGAGACCAGGGGGCCCTCAGATCCCACCTTAAATGGAACAATCCGCCAATCTAGCTGAGCCTGATGGAGAGCACGAGAGAGGTCATCCATAGCCAGAATAAACAACAGAGGGGATAAAGGGCATCCCTGCCGAATCCCCACAGCAGAATGAAAAAAATCAATCGGACTCCCATTGATAATAAGAGAAAAGGAAGGCTTCAGAATGCAAGCCATTATCCACTCAATAAACAGCCCATCAAACCCAAACTCCTGAAGAGAGCGGTGCAAGAAGGCCCAGCTCAGTCTATCGTAGTCTCTCTCCATGTCAAGCTTAACAGCCATAAGACATCGATTGGTCGGAGCTCTCTGAAGATCCTGCATGAACTCTTGGGCAATGAGGGCATTGTCCGAAATGGAACGCCCTCTAATAAACGCTCCATGTTCAGTAGAAATTAGGCGAGGAATCACCAGACAAAGCCTGCTAGCTAAAAGACGAACACAGACCTTATATAAAGTGGTGCAAAGACTGATGGGCCGAAAGTGCTGTGGAAGGGAGGCATTAGTGCGCTTAGGCACCAAAGTAACAAGGGTCTGATTCCATTCAGCAGGAATATGTTTAGCTTGGAAAACAGACTGAATAGCCAGAACCATCTCCTGTCCCACAATGTCCCAATAGTGGCGGTAAAAGAAGGGCGGAAAGCCATTAGGCCCAGGGGCCTTATCCGGTCCAAGCTCCCAAAGGGCCACCCTAATCTCTATCGCCGTAATAGGCTTGACAAGCATGTGATTATCCAGAGAAGAGACCTTACTAGAGACCGGAACCAGACTAACCGGGCTCCCATCGCCTGAGGACTCTGTCCATCTAGACTGAAAATGGTGAAGAAGCATATCCCTGATAGAATGGATGTCATCCTTTGACAGTGGAAGCCATTTCGGGTTTTTGTAGGCTAGAAATTGAAGAAGAGGCACGTAGAAGAAACAATTATAGTGCAATCGTGATTAGTGATTGTCTTGCGTGTAGAATGGAGGGATTATTATTATTTTTTCTTTTATAGAAAAGTATACTTGGTCAAACTGGTTGGACTTGCTGGTCAAATTTATCATACAATGATGATTTTTTTTTTTTTGAATTATCCTTAGAAGGCAGAAGCTATACTTAGCTACATTCAAGTATAGCCATACATATATAGTTATATATATGTATGCATGCATATATTTATATATACACACATATACACATACATTTATATACACACACATATACATACATACATGTATACACACACACAAACACACACACACACACACACACACACACACACATATATATATATATATATATATATATATATATATATATATATATATATATATATATATATATATATATATATATATATATATATATATATATATATATTCATGTATGCATGCATAGGCACATGTATATATGCATACATCCAATTCAGATGATCATAATGCATACCATAGAGTCTCACCATATAAATATGCCACACCTGAACATATATTACAATATATAAAACCTGAACCATCAAACATAGCAACTCTAATAAATCCTCAATTAATATCAAAGTACCATAGGTATAGATATCAAAGAAACTGCATATATCCAAATTCAACAAAATCCAAAATAAAAGCCTACTACACTATCAGGTGATTCAAGTAACTCTACAACTCTTCCTTAATGTGAGCCCTGAAGTCATGGTCAACCTCGAACTCCTCATCCTTTGGAAAAAACAAAGGGATTGCGACCTAACAACCCATTTAAATAACTTATAGATATACAAAAACATATAACTAAATAATTAAATATATATAATAAGATATGAAAATGATGAATTCGATGAATAATAAATCATATGGCAACATATGCCATAAAATGATATGGTAACATAAGAAAGTCTTTTATCTTCTTATATCCCATCACAGCATTAGACTATGTCATCTTGATGCTAAATCTCAGATGGCAAAAATATCAAAGTAACAAGCCTTACCAGTAGCATTAGCATCTATGTATTGGTGTAACAAGCCTTACCGGTATTTTGTATCTAACAACCTAACCTTGCAATCTCCTCATATATAGGTTGATTCCCACTAGTGCCACATATCATAAGCCTAGTTGATCTAAATTGGTCCTACAATGGGCCCTCTCGACCACATTCTCTTCCTCTGATGCCATATGTCTAAGCTAGACTCAGTCTAAGCTTGCTCGAACTAGTGCCATGTATCAATAACAATACCTGTGAGGTATCACAAACCAAGTCAATTTAGATTGGTTTTACATTGAGTATCCTCGACTATATGCCTTACCCTTGATACCACCTTCGCAATATCATAGTAACTAGCAATATCATAGTAACTAGTCCACGTACCTAATATTATACCATCTCTATCATATCTTTTTGTATATATTATCTCATCATAGCCACATCATAAAACCATGATATATAGCATACCAAAGCCAAATATAAAACCAGGATGGCACAATATCAGATATACCATAATCATGCATTGATTCAAATATTATCATAGAATATATATTATTTATGCGTAGTCATAACATGTCAATAAATAAATACAAAAATCCAAGATGAATGCTTTAAAATAATGAATGCAAGAAAATCAACATATCATGTAAGAATAGGCATAAGATTCCTACCTCTACTCCAAAACCAATATAACCCTTCACCAATATCAATCAATAACTTGATCACCTACAATCATTATTATAATTGCATAAATAAATAAAAATTAAATTTCATTAATCATATTATTTGAAATTATGTTTATACCGGCCTCCTAACCCACTTAAATTTATATCTAAGCTTAAGTGATCTCAATTGAGGTTAGCTAAGTTTTAATTAACTCAATACCCTTCTAATCTAATATATCATCCATCTATTGAGCTTTAATTAACCTTACTCTAGATTAACTAAGTTAATTAAGGCTTAATTAGGTTGCTAGTCTCGTAATTTAAGGTTTAGTCTAATTAAATAGAGCTTAATAACCCCATTTCAGTGCAAATCAGCCTAAACCCACCTAATTTGGTTTTCTGCTTCAATATTGAATTGGGATTTATTTAAATTCTGGCTCACCCTTTTAACTTAATTTGAGTTCTGGTCCATTGAAATTGAACCAGGTTCAATGCTGGTTCAGATCTAATTGGTTTCAGCTTAATTCAAACTTTAGCCTGACTTGAACCAGGTTCACGTAGGCTCAAATCAATCAAAATTGGCTTTCTTTGGGTTAGCTAATCTATTTTGGTTGGTTCAGCCTAATTGGAGTCAAATAAGTCTGAACCAGTTCATCTGCTACATATTGCCATAGATAGATTAACTCAATTCTGCAAATTCCCACAGATTAACTCAATTGAACTGGCCCAAATCCAATAGTCCGGAATGGTTCATGGACTCAAGAAAACATAGGTCTTATTCTTTCTGGGACAACAGGCCGATGGCTTCATTTTCTCTTGATCGCTCTTGAATGCAGTGAGATCTGATCTCAAGAGAACTTAACCAAGAACTTAATCCGCTTTCTCGATCTTCAATCTCTCGCCTCCAAGCGAGACAGAGAGTAGATTCAGCCAAGGTGTAAGCCAGTTACAGTGCATCTAATGGCATATGATGACGCCCGTGAGGATTGCTGATGATGCTCTCCGAGAGGGCCTGCAAGAAGTCCCAGGGCCAGAGGTTGCTCCGACGGGAACCTTTCGACGGGCAAGTTAGTGACCGGAGTCACAGCTGTAAACTTGAGAAAGTTTGGAAAGAGAGCTCAGAGAACCCAAGTGCTCTCCGAGTGCAAGTATGTTTTTCTTAGAGCTTAGAACTTACCTTGCTAAGAATCCTTCTTACCCTTTTATGGATCTCTGGTTTCAGTCGGGGATCAGCCACGTGGAGTTCCGTGGAAATGAATGTCTGTTAAACTCATGATGATTACATGAGTTTAGAGGCAGTTGGTGGGCTGGATCTTATCGGACACATGGGCCAGTTGGTGGTGCGCCTGGTCCCATCGAGCGCATGGAGCAGATGATAGGTGGGCCTGGTCCCATCAGGTATATGGAATAGGTGGTAGGTGAGCCTAATCCCATCGGGCACGTACGTGGAAGAGGCGGCGGACGCGGCTAACCCATGCAGGGGCCACGTAAGCGCCGCAGCCCATCCAGGGGCTGATATAGGGGTTGGTATCGCGGCCAGTGTTGGGGCCGGTTTCGGAGAGAAAGGGCCATCGAGGGTCGCCTTGGAGAAAAAGGGCCGTCGAGGGCCGCCTTGGGAAAACGTGGCCGCACTGAAGAGTGGGGCCGCCTTGGAGAGACAGGGCTGTCTTGGAGAGACGGAGCCACCGGGGGTCATCTTGGAGAGATGGGGCCACCGAGAACCGCCTTAAAAAGAGAGGGCTACCAAGGGTCGCTTTGGAGAGATGGGGCCACCAAGGACCGCCTTGGAGAGACGGAGCCGCCACTGAAGAGCAAGGCTGCCTTGGAGAGACAGGGCCATCGAGGGCCACCTTGGGAAGATGGGGCCGCCACTGAAGAGCGGGGCCGCCTTGAAGAGACGAGGCCGCCTATATTAAGTTCCGCCGTCAGTCAGGTCTGCAATTAACGCTTGCATGGTGCTATCAACCATATCAGATGCCCCTCCATTCCTGAGCTCAAGGGGCCACACGTCCGCTGACCCTTGAGCGAAAGGAGCACAAAAATTTATCATCATTACTAGCTTTGTGCGCCATTAACCATCGGAGGCGGAGGCGCATCTCCTCAAGGCGATGTCGCTTCAAGGTTCGTTCGTATTTAAGGAGAAGCATGAAAAGTGAAATCGATTTCGGGCGCATCGAGGAGATATTTCTTGAGGAATGAAAAAAGTTGGGTGCCATCATTAAGCCACTACTCCCTATATCATATCATTGGTCGCGGATCCCGCTCCTTGTGTGGAACCGAGACGCCATATCTCGGGTGAAGGGGGAGTGATTGATAGCTGGGAGCTGGTGGCCTTAATCGTGGATGGCCGTGTGGCAATGCCTCGGGCGGGCAATTTAAAAAGCCTGTATAAAAGTGCTTCGTCTGCCCGAGCGTGCCTTCCACTCTTTCATCATCTTCCTTGTCGTCTTCCTCCTAGAGCTCTGAGCCTTCTCTAAGTCCGAACCTTCTGCTCTTTCATCTTGACACTAGGTTAGTCCCTTTTGTCTTCCTCGTTCTTTGTCTTCTTCTTTTTGAGTCTATGGATCATCGTGCCATTAGGGAGGGCAAGAGGCCCGCTGTGAGTCCCCCTCGGTCCTCGGAGGAGGAAGAGGAGATCCCTCTGGTGCATCATTGCCGTCGGCCGGCCGGTGGTGTGACCATCCGTGATCATTCGGCGAAGGCTGAGCAGCCTTCGACCCGAGCATCTCTGCCTAGGATAACGCCACCTAGGGTAGCTCCACCGCTCATAGTCCGTCCGACCCCTCCTCCGGTAGTCACTTCTGATCTGACAAAGTTGGAGGGGATGGTCTCCACCATGACCCCTGAGGAGGTAGAAGACATTAGGGTTAGGTATAGGGTTCCCAGTTATGTACGTCTATCCGCTCATGAGCCCAAGGATAGGGTGACCTCCGATCGGCTCGGTCAGGTGGCCCTGTATGAGGAGTTCTTCAAGAGCAAACTCCATCTTCCTTTTCATCCATTCGTTCTTAACCTGTTTGATAGGTGATGGGGCCAGTTGACCCCATGAGCAATAAAGACAACAATTTTTGGATGGCATCCTCTCAAGATTGTGATTTCCAGACAATTTTCCTAGACGGCCGCGGCGGCCTTCCTGGACGGCTTAATTCCTAGGCGGCCTTACTGTTCTACTCGGTTTTCTTTTCGAAGGGCACGATGAGCATTAAACATTTCCTCCATGGCATTGCTCCGTCATGATGAAGAAAGAGAACAAAAAGGAAAAATGGGCCACGTTACGTCGGCCACCTTCTGTCATTAATGGCCGATAGTCAAGTCAAAGGGCTGGAGCATTTAATGGTGCAGAATGACGTTGGCCAGCATTTAAGGGAATGGAGCATGACGGACGCATAATGAGAAGAGAGGAGAAAGTCCAAGTCGGCCTTCTCCCTCCTCCCGCTCTCATTCAAGTCGGCCCTGTCTCGGCATCGTCCCGTCCCGGCCTCTTCCAAGTCGGCCCCGCCTCATTTAAGTCGGCCCTCTCATTCAAGTCGGCCCCGCCTCATTCAAGCCGACCCCGACTTCTCCAAGTCGGCCCCACTCGGCCCCAACATCTCCAAGCCAGCCGAGCCGCCCTGACTTCCCCAAGTCGGCCCCGCTCGGCCCCAGCACCTCCCAGTCGGCCAAGCCGGCCCCGACTTCTCCAAGTCGGCCCCGCTTAGCTCCAGCACCTCCCAGTCGGTCGAGCCAGCCCTGACTTCCCCAAGTCAGCCCCGCTCGGCCCCGGCACCTCCCAGTCGGCCGAGCCAGCCCTGTCTTTCCCAAGTCGGCCCTGCTTGGTCCCGGCATCTCCAAGCTGACCGAGTCAGCTCCGACTTCCCCAAGTCGGCCCCGCTCGGCCCCAGCATCTCCCAGTCAGCCGAGTCGACCCCGACCATCCCTGGTCGGTCCCGCCCCGGCATCTCCAGGTCGGCCGAGTTGGCCCTGCTCGGCCTCGGCGCCCTCAGGAGAATCAAGGCAGTCCCGGCCAGTCCCGACTTTCCCAAGTTGGCCCCAGGATGGTCCTGGCTGTTCAAGCCACCATCCTTCTGACCCGTGCCGTCTGACATAACCAGGTCCAACCACCCACTGGCTGCTCCATTGATGGGACCAGACCTAACTACCTGCCAGCTCCACTGACTGATGGGACGTGGCTCACCAACCACCGTTTTTCCTCCTCTCCGATGAGACAGGAACCACCAAACGGCCCAAACTCACGCAACCCCCACGAACCCCGCGGACATTCCCTTATCACGGAACTCCACGTGGTTGTGCAGGTGTCAACCCCCTATAAAAGGATAAGTCCACTCAGAAACAAGGTACACAAACTGATACGCTTGCTATCCTGATACTCAGAGAGGGATTCCCCCTTTATGAGGACTCATTTTTCTCCAAGAAGAGCTCGTCTGAGCTCTCCCTCAGCTTTGACCCCGGTTGCTGACTTGAGCGTCGGAGGGTCTTCACCGGAGCACCCCTTCGGTCTTGGGACTTTTTTGCAGGCCATCCGATCATGCGTGGATTCGTGGATTAAGCAGCTCTCTTCTCCCGACATTCAAGACCGATGATCGGGCATCATCAGATTGGCGCGTCAGGAAGGGGGAGACTGCAAAAGCAAAGAAGGCCCGAACCCTACAGTATACTTCTCTTTTCTCCCCCTCTCCCAATAATGGTGATGACACAAGCTCAGGATGCCTCGGTTAGTCACCCTGAGGGGCATCTTCCCCCAGCTAGGCAGCAGGAGACCAACCTCCCAGCCGCTGATCCTCCCATTACTTTCCCGCAACCAGAGGCGGCTGCCCCGGCTGTAGAACAGCTGGCAACTCTCACTCAGCAAGTCCAGACCCTCACCGCTATGGTCCACGGACTTCAGCAGCAGCAGTCCGTGGCCACTCAGCATCAAACCGCTCCCCCTGCTAGTCAACAGTCTGCAAGGGGAGGCTCTCCTCAGCGAGAGGCCAGTCGTCGCCGGGCTTCTCCAAGGAAGCCTCACCGTGATCCCCCCAAGCGGCCACGATCTCCAGATTGTGGCCCGAGCAAGTTTCCTCCTAAGCCGTACCGCCAGAAGGAACCAAAACGGAAATCCCACCTTCCGCGTCCTTCTCTTTCTTCTTCGTCTTCCTCTTCTTCATCCTCCGAGCTGCCTCAGAGGGTCTTGATGATCAGCCGCCAGGCGGAGTAGCGCCTGGATGCGTACAACCGGCGACTAGACGAGCTCGCCAGGAAGATCAACAACCAGTCGGAGGAGGAATATGACCCCCATCCTCCTTATACTCGTCGGATACTGGAGGAGCACGTCCCCTCTAGATTTCGATTCCCCCAGATAGATTCGTACGATGGTACGATGGATCCTCTCGACCACCTCGAGAGTTACAAGGCCATGATGCAAGTTCAGGATGCCTCGGACGCCCTTCTCTCCCTGCTACTCTGCGGAAGGCTGCTTGCGCTTGGCACTCGCGCCTGTCCCCCCACAGCATCAACCCTTTTCGAGAGCTGGAAAGGGCCTTTCTGGCGCATTTTGATGCCTGCCGGTGAATCCTGAGGGTCGCGGACAGCCTCTTCTTCATGCGTCATAAGGAGGGGGAGTCACTGCGGGACTTTGTGTCCCGGTTCAAGACCGCTGCCCTTGAGGTATATCATCTCGACGATGCAGTGGTGGCACTAGCGCTGAAGCGGGGCTCCTCCCGTCCCGCTTCACCTTTTCTTTGGATAAAAAGCTTCCGAGCTCTTACTCCGACCTCCTCCTCCGGGCTCAAAAGTACATCCGTGCGTACGAGGCCGACCTCACCCACCGGGAATCCTCAAGGAGCTCCAGCCGCAAGCTTGCTCACCCCGAGCCAAGTGGACTCCCGTCCCGCTTCAAAACGTTAAGACAAAGCATTAGTTCAAAACCCACAACACCCTAGTTGAAAACCCATGACACCCTAGTTCAAAACCCACGACACCCTAGTTCAAAACGTTAAGACAAAGCATTAGTTCAAAACCCATGACACCCTAGTTGAAAACCCATGACACCCTAGTTCGAAACCCACGACACTCTAGTTTAAAACCCACGACACCCTAGTTGAAAACCCACGATATCCTAGTTCAAAACGTTAAGACAAAGCATTAGTTCAAAACCTAGGACACCCTAGTTGAAAACCCACGACACCCTAGTTCAAAACCCATGACACCCTAATTGAAAACCCACGACACCCTAGTTCAAAACCCACGACACCCTAGTTCAAAACCCACGACACCCTAGTTCAAAACGTTAGGACAAAGCATTAGTTCAAAACCCATAACACCCTAGTTGAAAACCCACGACATCCTAGTTCAAAACCCACGACACCCTAGTTGAAAACTTACGACACCCTAGTTCAAAACCCACGACACCTTAGTTCAAAACCCACGATACCCTAGTTCAAACGTTAAGACAAAACATTAGTTCAAAACCTACAACACCCTAGTTGAACTAATGCTTTTTGAGCAGCAAAGTTGTTAAGAAGTTAGAGTTTAAGGAACACAGATGAACTAAAGCTGATGAATCATCAAAAGCTAGCACAAAGCTAGCACCAAAGCTGATGAATCCTCCAAAGCTATCGCCGCACAAAAAGACCATTGATTTCCAGACGAAACCATCCAGTTCCTGAATACCGATGTCATCGGCACCGAGCCCCTTCCATCATGGTACGCCAAGGCGGTGATGCTGGTCCAAACTAACACCCTCATGCAGGCCTACTTCTACCCGCCATCTTATCTGGTAGGAGATCCTGAAAGCCATCGTCAAGCTCATAAACCACAACCTCAACCTCAGACTCCTGCTCCGCGGCACCATCATCCACAGGAAGATTGTTTTACAATCAGAAAGAGTTTTCTATCAGCAAAATCCAAATAAGATGGCAGGTTGAAGTATGCTGGAAAGAAAGGGCATTTTCGTCTGCACACCAATGGTGAAAGGGACTTTTAATGGATGTACAATCAAAAAGTAACATTATCTCCTGCTATTCTGTCCCATCACGTCATGCCATATGGGATCCATGTGAATCAATAAAAAAAAAACGATGCAGCCCACATAAAACTTGCTGCATCGAAGATGATGTACAAAGACTTTTCTTTTTGTACAAAGACTTTTTAAAGATTATATAAGATATCTGCCAACCGCGAAGGCCGGCCGGCCTGTCAATGGGTTGGATCAGGTCCAAGCCCAACTCAAAACATCATCCTGCCCGACCCAAACGCGGATGGTTCTTTCCCCCCAAACCCTCGAACCGGAGGCGTCGGCGGAGGTGGCCACTTCCAGCACCGCCTTTTGGAAGGGCGAGAAGCAGAGCCATTCGCCCGTTCCAGACTCTCCGCCGCCATCTCCCGCCTCCTTCGCCATCCTAGGCGACGCCCTTCTTCTCCTTCGACCTCCTCTTCGCAAGACCGGAGTACCGAGGATCGTGTCGAGCTCCAACCCTTCTTCATCTCACTCTCCGGCCAGTTACGAGAGATGACAGACGCCGTCTCCGTCCAGTCGAGGTTCTTCGGACGCCCGGCGGAGTGTCGATGCTGCACTTCGTCTCCGTTTTCGAGGTCGTTGTGGGCAAACTCATTGCGAATCTCGGCGTCGGCGATGGGAGTCGATTGCCACGGCCAATTCGGGAGGGGACCATGGGTATGTATCGCCGCCATGGCCGTTCCTGGCGTCGTCGCGGTGGGGCCATGGGGACCAATCGGGAGGCGAAAGGGTTGAGCATTGAGGGGCATTGGGGTTGCTGAAACGGGTTGTTTTCGGGTAAAATCGGATAATGGATCGGGTCAGGAGTCGGATCGGGTCACTGTCCGGGTCGGGTCAGACCCAACCCATTGACATGCCAAATTTGTTAAACGACCTCGCCGCCTTCCTCCCCTCTCGGTCTCCTTTTCGTTTCGCTTTCGCGAAAGGCCTCCTCCTTTGTCCTGTCCTCCCAAACCCTAACCCCCGGGTCCCGGAGATCGTCGCCGAGGGATCAAGAACCGGCCATGGCGGAGGGCTTCGAGGACAAATTGGCCTATTTCCAGGCCATCACCGGCCTCGACGACCCCGATCTTTGCGCCGAGATCCTTTCCGCCCACAATTGGGATCTCGAGCTCGCCATCTCCGCCTTCACCTCCTCCAATGCCTCTTCCTCCACCAATCCCTCATTAAATCCCTCCACTGCCGCTGCGGACGTCAACGGTGGCGGTAGTTCCAATCCGGCCGAGTCCTCTCTCGTCCGGCACGATCCGGTCGACCCCGCCGCGCCCGGCCTCGCCTGGAAACTCATTACACTCCCCTTCTACGTCGTCTCAGGCGGCATAGGCCTCATCACCGGCGCCGTCGGCCTCGGTTACTGGGTCGCCCGCGGCGTGCTCTCCCGCTCCCTCAACCTCCTCGGCCTCGCCGCACCAACTGGGGCCGAGGCCGACCGGCTGATCCCCCTTTCGGCGTCTTCCGCCGAGGCCGCGGACTTTGTCGCGGCCTTCGAGAGGGACTTTGGAGGGGCCGGCGCTGGAATCCGGTTCTTGGCGGAGGGGTTCATGGACGCGCTCCAGCGCTCCCAGCGGGAGTATAAGCTTTTGTTCGTGTACCTGCATTCCCCGGACCATCCAGACGTGCCGGCCTTCTGCTCGGGATGCCTTTGTTCGGCTCCAGTGGCGGCGTTTGTGAACGAGAACTTTGTGGCTTGGGGCGGGAGCATTAGGAGGACGGAAGGGTTCAAGATGAGCAACAGCCTCAAGGCATCTCGGTTTCCCTTCTGTGCTGTCGTCATGGCCTCTACCAACCAGCGCATCGTGCTCATCCAGCAGGTACTTTCTTTTACATTTTCTTTGTTAGAAATTATGGAATTTGAGGACTAATTTATATTGATTTTACTAGAGTTATGCATTTAGCTTATCTTCCTTAATGTCCTGGACTAGAGACTCGGGTTTCTTCCTTTAGATCTAAATGGGCAGATATATTTTCAGCATTTATGATTTTATTTTCTGTTGTCGTGCAGTTTTCTTACTAAACTGTAGATATGCTTTTCTAGTGTTTTTCTGATTCCTACTGCGAGTAGGATTATTTTCTAAATGTGGGAGCGCCCATGATGGATGGCAGGTTTGTTATGCTACAAAAAATGAAAATAATATTCTTTCTTATTTATGTCTAATCTCCACCATGTACTTTATGCCGTCCAGAGTAGTGCAACTAAAATTTTGCTGGTCTCCTAGTTGTTGGAATTTCCTATAACTAGGGTTATAGAGGATTTGCACTTAAGTGTAGATTGGGTTAAGAAAAGGTTTAGTGTGCTATAATTATGATCAGTAAATTATTATATTGCCTTTCATTATAGGGCTTCAGTAGAATACAGATTTACTTTTTCGATAAATACTTAGTTTTTTGTTATTAAAAATATTGTATAGTTGTAATGTAGTAAAATTTTTGGATGATAAAGAGTATTAAAGGAAAATGTAAAGAGATTGAATCCTATTGATAGCAACCACTCTTCACAATTGGTTTGCCGCATGGAATGAAGGGATTTGTTCTTTATATCATAACCCCTTAAGGACAGCACTAACTTTGTAATTATTAACAATTCCTTCATGCCACATGGCAATCCAAAATTATTGGCAACACAATTTGGCATTGTTTACCCTAATTTAATTGTGTATGCTCATTATAGGCAAGTTGAGATTCTTTTTTTTTTCTTAAATCTAAGTAGAAAGCATTGTTTTAGTTTTAGGGTCCATAAATAGGTGTCCATGAAGATTGATGATTTTTTTTATTTATAGAGGATTTTTCCTAGAAAAACTCTTTAGGATGTTTGTTTAATGTACATGTGTTGATACCATATTTTTGGCCTTATATCAGAAACAAACAGTTCATCCAAAGCTGAAATGTTGTTCCAACAACTGCTTCAAAGATCAGAAACATCAAAAATGGTTATTAAAATTCTTTGAATAATATAAACCAAAAATACAATTATTATCCTTAGTTGAAAAGGTGTTAACACCATTATAAAAGGATTTAGGTACTCATCAGAAATAAAATATATTTTCTCAATTAAGAAAACAGAAATTTTTGAGCACTAGGACCCTTCTTGGTGTGCCAAAAATATGGATAAAAATTAGACCAAAGAACTCGAGATGTGGCAAATGAAATATGATATTACTTTTGGTTTTTAAAAAGTACAATATGACTATGGCTTATGTTTTGAAGACTACATAATTAACCGTCTTTAAATGAAACTACATCAAAATATAATTATTAAATATGTTTTGATCAAAGAGTGCTATTGAGAAACCATTAAATATAATTGGTAGATTTTTCAGAATAATATAAATTTTTTTCAGTCTACAGAATTCATCATCATGAATTTTTTGATCAAGCGCTAGGAGTAGACCAAAAATAGTAACCAAAACACCAGCTTTCACCTTAAATAAAAATTATATATTTTTAAGCCTATCATTTGTTAATACTTGACCAAAACACTAATTCACCTTGAATAAAAAATATATATAAAGCCTTTCATGAGTTAGTAACTGAACAAACACCAATTCATCTTAAATAAAAAATATTTTTAAGTTTTCATAACTTTCGGTATTGTTAACAGAAAAATAATATATGGCATCTTTGGTCATGGTTGTAGGAACTTTCAGCCGTGGAGTATATAATTTGTAAGGCTCTTATATTATTTTTTATAAGACACTTTTCCATCCAATGACGTTATGATGTTTAACTTTTGAAATGTCCCCTAACAAGGTATCTGAAGTTCAATTTAAACAAGAGAGATAAATTGTGTTATGAAATGCAGTATCGGACATTACCAAATGTACTTTTTTTCATTTGTATTAAACAGTATGAAAATGCTTTTTTGTATGACTCCAAATAATACCAAATAGTTATCTCCAAAATTATGAAAGTTGCAGTAGTTATTTTAATCGAAAGAAGTTATAAAAATTATAAATCAGAATGTCGGGAAACCAGAGCATGATGGGAGTTTCTTCGGTTATTAAAGGAGGTTTCTGGCAGTTACAAAATTGAACAGAAAGTTTCAAGTGGCTGCCAGCTATAGTTGTGATCAGCATATTATAAATACAAAAGAGTACAATATTTAGATCTATTCGGACACTTCAAATTCAATAACATTTATTCATTTGTATGTAGTAGCTTGTAGTCTGTAACCTGTACTGTAGTTAAGATTAGCCTGTAATTTAGCTTTTATACCCTATTTCTATTGTCTATTGTCAATCAAGAGTGAGAATCGAGCCAGTCCAGTCACTTCTATTATTGAAACTATTTGGATCAGACAACATAAAAGTCTCTTTAGCATAGTAATACAGGTTAGGCGACTTAATACTTAGCCACTTGTGTGTCACACTTATTCCTATGAGTTACACCAATCCACTCGTGTCATGTGCTATAGAGAACTCTTCATTTGCATAAAATGGGCACTTATAGCATTACTAGTTTTCCTCAAACCATACCTCTCATTTCTCAATTACTCTTATCATCCCCTTACCCAACTCTTATTCTTCTGTTTTACCCCTCCTTTTACTCTCTTCTTATGCAATTGATTATCATAAAAGAAATATATTCATCCTATGACATTAATTTAGTGACATGAACTAATGCGGTTGTTAGTTTTATCAAATATAAGAGCGTAAAGAAGTTATATGCCATGTTGCAAAGGATTTAAGAGTTGGTTTCTTGTGCCTCAAGGGTTAATGCTACTACTTGATAGCAGATCATGGAAAGCAAAAGGATGGTATAGATATATCATGCTTCAAATTTTGTTGCTATGATTAGGACCTAAACAATTAGTAAGGTCCTCACCTGTTTGAGATTAGAGGGATTTGAAAGCCCCTCTTAACTTAGTAAAGAACAGAGGGACTAGATTAGAACAAGGAGAGATTTGGCATTTGGGGTCCCATAATGCTAATGCTGTCTTGATTGTTTTCTTGTATTTTTTTTAGTGAGAAAACTTTGAAAGAGTGTTTATCAGGAAAATAGAAGAAAGTTTTATTAGAAAAAGCGTTGGATGCTTAGAGTTTGAGTTGGGTTTGATTGTAATTATTATCAACATTTCATAAATTCAGAGCTTCCTAGTCCCCTTAATCTCTTTTACCTTGCTGGTTGGGCTGACAAAGACTTTGTTCATCTGAAATTTATTTAGGTTTGGAGATTTTTTCCTCAATCATGGGGGTCCATCATAGAGAAAACCTTGTTTTACTTTTCTTTGTTCAATGTGGTGTCTAACATGGATCACTGAAAGATGCGTTGATAATATCAAGTTTGAACAACTCGATCATACTACCATAAAATATGATTGGATAATTAGTAAGAACTCAAAATAGCTAAGTTAAATAGGTAAATGACTTGAAAACTTACACTTATTAAAAAAAAGTAAAAATAATTATGAAGCTTATAATATCCCATCAGGACTCCATGCCATTCTGTTGCCCAACATACCACTGACCAAAAGAGGGAAATCTCTTGAGCAATTTCCATATGTACTCTCTCTCTCTCTCTCTCTCTCTCTCTCTCTCTCTCTCACATGCTCTTGTGCCCCTCTTCCTCCCTCCACTCTCATTTCACAAACTTTAAAATTAGAATAAAAATGATATGCTACCTCAATGTAGGCACCTAATTAAGATTCCATAAATATGAATAACTTATGTTTTGGCATGGGACAGATGAGCAGAGGCTGAGCAGCATGGCACATGCTATGCAGACCATAGACACTTAAAATTTTGGTTAATATCATGTCTTATCACAAATATAAATGCCTTCCTCTATTTTGATCAACTTGTCATCTTAAATTTATAAATATAGATTTCTCTCCTGTCTTCCATTCAAATTGTTGTAGTCATCCATTAAGGTCGTGTAATGTACACTCCTCTTCTCTATACATTTCTGTCTTGACTTTCTTTCATAGGCTAAGAGATAGAAAAGAGGCAAATCAATAAGAAAAGACAGAAGTGTGGTTAACAATTCACTTGACAGCTAAGTAAAGGAATAGTTCCAAGTATATATTGCTTATTGTATTGCATCCATCCATTAAACATTTTCTCATATTTATTTTATTTTATTTGTACTATATGTTTTATGTGATGTGCATTTTTTCTCTGTTTTATTATCAGTTAATTCAGTATTTTATTATTTTTATACTATTTTTTGTTATTATATTTAGTTTCATTCTTATAATCGATCCTCAGATGGTGCATTGCACATGTCAGTTTGCTAGTAAACAAAAGAAGGTAGATTTGCAATCAACCATCTCGCAAATATAGAACTGGAAACTCAAAAAATGGATCCAAGAGGTGAATTCTTTACACCAAGCAACAATTCTGGTGTGCTGGTTTTCCTAGCACTGTACAATTATGTACTGAGTTTTGTAATTGTGGAAGGCATACAATGAGTTTTACAATTGTTTGCCCATGGTCAGGTAGTTTTGAGTTCTGGAGCAATATATAGGTAATTCTATATTTGAAAGACAACATGGGTGTTTTGACTATGAGGAAGAGTTCACTAAAGGTTTTGCTGTTGTTGAAAACCATATGACAATCAAGGCAACAGCTTTATGGTTTAAAAAATTATTCAGCAGTCAGGTAGCCTAGAGTGTCCTCTTGTCATGAGTCATTGACATAAATCAACACAAAATATAAGTTTTACCATGAAGCAAACCCTTGAATTAAAAATTGTTTAAACTGACTATTTCAAAGGCCACTGCTATTTTGTTTAAGAATAATGAACATAATCTCTAGTAGTTTGGTCTACTATCTAAAGGTGTTATTTTCTCTGTTGTGATTTTGCTGAAAGACTTCATAAAAATGATGTCTTAGATAAGTTTGCTTTGAAAGCTTGTGTTAAAGTCCCAAGTACAATGCCATATTCTATATATATTTTTCTGCTTGGTGAAGTTGTTGTTTGGGTATGTTGTGTTGTAATAAGGGGCAGCAGCGGGTCAGGTTGGATGGGGTTTAGATTTGGGTCGAGTGGGGTTCTGTTTGGGTTGAAAAACTCTTGAAACAAACTCAATCCATTTATGATCAAGTTGGAAATGTAAACCCATGCGAAACCCGTGTTATTTTATATAATCTCATATCCACCCATCAACCTATTTAAGTTCTTGCTCTTTTAACTAAAAAATAAAGCAGAACACAGTGTACAAAGATCATAATAATAAAATCAAATTTAACTTCAAAGATATTATTATAATCCCAATAAATTTAGGAACTTGGTATATATGATAATCATTAAGGATGGAACTAACTAAAATACAATCTCCCATCCCAAAAACCCATGGCCTGCCCTGTTCATTGCTCTTGATAACCATTTTTCAAAAAGTTAACTGAACCATATAGAAAAAAATAGAGAACCATCAATTATGTTGGGTTTGAGAGATGCAGGGTTCCCAATCAATTGTGACTCATCAAGTTTGAGAGGCACAACCCAACCACAGCCCTTTATGATGGGGTTGACCTAGAATAGACCCAACTTTAGAAAACCCTCACCCAATCCCATTCACTTTGGCTGCATGGGTAGTAGGGGCAGGGCATGGGCCAGGCCAAAGGTAAAACCGGCAGCCTCAAGCATTGAGCCATGGCCTGACCTTGGGCTCAATATTGCCAGTCCAAGTTTGGCCCAACCAGCACTTTTTTTTAAATTATTATAATAGAAAGGGTAACCCTAGAGAAGTTAGTATTGGGTTGGGCTTGTTCTCTAGCATTCAGGCCTTTAGATCTTGATACAAATTCAATACTTTATATGAATTCTTGGGCCGAGCCTATTTTTTCTAAGCCTAGGTCTAGC
The DNA here is from genome assembly GCA_900491605.1 of Calamus simplicifolius. Lineage (NCBI taxonomy): Eukaryota > Viridiplantae > Streptophyta > Magnoliopsida > Arecales > Arecaceae > Calamus > Calamus simplicifolius. Next base: position 407,895 of record UESW01005008.1, on the reverse strand, counting down.
CCTAAATTCGAATGGCCTAAAAAAAAATAAAAATCAAACCTAGCACAGCCCTCAGAGCCTTGGTCCAGGCTCTAAACTTTTTAGGGATGGGCTTGGACTTGGGCCAACCCACAGGCTGCCTAGCCCATGCCCACCCCTAGTTGGCAGGTGCAGGACAGATTTCGCTACTCCTAATTGTAATGGAGCATGGACATTTAAAGTTTTGACATAAAGGTTGTATAATAAGATGAGACTGTGTGAGCCTTAGCTTATTAATAGAAAATGATCGCTTGCCAAACCAAACGCAACCCCTCCACCCCCCCCCCCCCCCACCAAAAAAAAAAAAAGGGAAAAAGAAAAAAAAAAAAATAAAAATAAAAGTGCTTTAACTAATAGATCTTCAAACTCATGTTCAGAACTTGTGATATAATAATTTTTAACATAAGTTTGGATTTTACCATCCAAGGAGACTGACAAGTTAAATTGTTGTAAATTAAGCCAAGAGCTACTGCAGCAATTCAACAGGTTGGGGGAATTTACTTGGTTGGGTCGAAAAGATCTTGTTCTTTGTTTAATGTTACCTTCTTTTATCAAGGCCAAGGGCCTAACTAGAAGATGGGAGCATGTTTTTCATATTACATGGTTACTGTAATGGTTTGAAAGAAATAGGATATTTGTGATCAGCTAGGGATGGGGTGATATATGTGACCACCTGGCTGTAAACTACCTTTCTCAGTTACGGAAGGCCTCCAGAGGAAAAGCATATATTTGTAATTATATTATATGCTGTTACACTTGCTATTGTTTTAGTGAGTTTCGCTAATCATGGGGTACAGCAGTCATATATTGATTCCTTTTTCACTAATCATGGGGCATAAGATTATGGACACATCCCTGACTGGATGACTATTTGGCTTCTTTTACATGATCGTCATGCTGGCAATTGGATGCACTGTTTTGATTTTTCTTTTCTTTTTTTGACTTTGGAATTATTGCATGTTTGCACTTTGTTTCCTTAAAGTTTGGTTGAGTGGATATGGACTAGTTTCGATTGCATGTAATTTTACCTCTACATGATAGGTGAACTGAATTGGTGATACTAAAAATTAATTCTTATTTCACAATTTGTTTTGGTGATTTGCATAAAAAAAGTTGTTACTGGTATATCTTTGCCTGTTATGAATAATGAAATTCCCATTTTCTATGATGAAGCTTTTTTTCCTTAAAAAAAGGAGTGTCTCATATCATATGTTATTCAGATAGAGGGAACCAGGTCTACTGAAGAAATGCTTCCAATCCTTCAGCGAGTGATAGAAGAGTGTACATCATCCCTAGCTACAGCAAGGCTTGATGCAGAACAACTGAGAAACAACCAGCGTCTAAGAGAGGAGCAAGATGCTGCATATAGAGCAGCACTTGAAGCTGATCAAGTATTTTGCTTTTCTGGCTTTAGTCTTTTTGATTTCTTGATTGCTTTTTGTTCAGATTGCTAACATCCCAACTGAATGAACTTGTCTGCTAAATCAGGCCAGAGAGCGTCAGAGGAAAGAAGAACAAGAGAGGTTGGAAAGAGAAGCAGCAGAAGCTGAGAGGAAGCGTAGGGAGGAGGAAGAGGCCAGGGAAAGAGCAGCTTATGAAGCCGCTGAGAAAGAAGCAGCTTTAGCTAGAAGGCGGGAAGAGAAAGCGATGTCACTGGGCATTGAACCTGAAAAAGGGCCCGATGTTACACAAGTAAGTTCTTTTGAGCTCAGTTGTCTATTGTTCTTTCATTCTTATGCTTCATTTACTAACTGAAATCTTGATCTTCCTCGATTTTTGTAAGGCTAACAAAGATAGCTTATTAAATTTCCATCTATCTGGAGAAAAAATAACAAAATAAACCAAGATGCCTGCTATCTTCTGGAATGGACTTATCTCAAGTAGATATGTTCCCTAAGAAACTGCCAACAGAAACATTAATCCATGTTGTATTTCATCTTACTGGTTTACTTGGGGAAAATTGAAAAAAAAAAATCTTCATGTGTTTGCAAATTCTGTGTAATTTGCTCTATGATCTCACTGATTTCATTCTTTATAAATTGAATTGTATGTGTTATGCACATGCTGTTGTCACAAGTTACAATGGTAGTAGTAGAAAAGTAGTTTACCTGGAAAAAGTGAATAGGTAAAGATAAACCCTGATGCTTAGGGCTTATCATGGTGCTACAGAAAATTGTATGTCTGCATATTTGGGCAGTTTAGCAGTTTTGATTCACCTAATAAAATAAAAGTGTTAATTTTCTTTAGCACATAATTAAAATAGAAGAAAATTATTATCTTATGTTGGTAGTGGAGTTTGTAAGGATGAGTCTTGGAACAACGGCAAGATTGCTCCACTGTGAACTAGATGTCATGGATTTGAAATATTGGAACAACTCATCTGTACATGGGGTAAGGCTGTGTTCATCAAACCTTTCATGGACCTTGTAATGGTAGGAGTTTGGTGAACTAGGCCACCCATTATGTAATACCTGAGTTTGTATTAGACAAATCTGATATGGTGATGTCCATAACATGCTCTCTTGATTCCGGCCTCAAATTAGGCTGGTCACTTGTAGAATAGCCAATGGTTTTGTGTGTTAGTTGAGGTAATATGTTGGTAGCTAAATGGTGATGTTTGTTGTTTTGGTGCCGATTGTCACCGTTTTCTTTTTGAAATAGAAGACCTACCAGTGGAATGGCCCAGGTCCAAATGTTTGGGGTAACATCTCACATGTTTTGACTCAGAACCTGTAAAATGGCTATTACCCTGTTGACTAGGTGTGTCAGTTAAAAGGCCTAGCATAAAAAACACTTACATTTTCCTGCCAGTGGCGGTAAGTAACCTGTGAAATGGTATTTTTTATAAAAAATGCCACCAAAAATTAGACTAGGTAAATGTTTTAGTATACCAGCAGGTGGGTGGAGTATAACCTTAGCCTCCTAAAGAAGCTAGTGTTATATTTAAACTGCTGGTGCATGCTTTGTTTACTGGGTATAGGCATAGTATGGTGGTGCCAACTACTCTATCTGGTTTATTGGTTTTCACTGGTCCTTGCTTGTCCTATCAGTTGGAATGTACCAATAGAGATCGGGACAGACTCATAAGCCACAGTTGTGCATGTTTTCCTCCTTTATCTCTTTTTTCTTTCCTGAGGAAAGCTGGGTGATGGGATGGGAGGGAGGCTTTATGATCCTGTTTTGACCTGTATTTGAGGGTTGGCCTTGGGGTCAGATGCATTAATGAGACTGGCCATTCCAGCTGGCCAAAAGCATCTATATCATCAATCTATCTCTTAACCAGTAATGATGAAGCTATTATTATGATAATTCATATTCTATTCTCAAAGAATCATGAAGACATGTGGGACTTGACTGTCAGAAGGAAATTGAGGTTGAAGAAAACATAGTTAACTCAAAATGAATAGTACTATTTATTGTGTGTGCGTGTGCATTTGAAAAAGATGCACGTCCTCCCACCGTGTATGTTGATGTCTAAATCTTTCTGCAGAGGTGGTTTCTGTTATTAATTACTTGATAGCATGCAATGCATGAGCTGGATATCAGTCAAGTGTATTCATATGGATAATTAATGATTATGCTACTTGTTCAGCTGCGTTGTAGAAAAAGGTTTAAAGTAATGTCTCGATTATCAAAGCATATTGGAAGTCTATTTGTTAGTTTGTGCCTCCAGCAACCTATTGGAGATTGATGCTGACGCAAATGTTGGGTTTGCCATCAGGTTCTTGTCCGATTTCCTACTGGGGAGCGCAAGGAAAGGAGGTTCTACAGTTCGGCTACGATCAGCTCCCTCTATGATTATGTTGATTCTTTGGCTTGCTTAAAAGCTGAGAAATACAGCCTAGTTTCAAACTTCCCGCGCGTCTCCTATGGTCCAGAAAAGCATTCACTGACATTAAAAGAAGCAGGTTTGCATCCACAAGCAAGCCTATTTGTTGAGGTGGACTCATGATCTGAATTAGGAGAGGGGATGATGTCCTGGTGGTTAAACCTTAAAGTTTTATTCCCGCTGTAGATATTTCTTTTACTTCCTTTTAATACAAGGAAAGTAGAGGAAAATAATTCACTGTGTGAAGGCTCCCTGATATACTGTCCTCTGTACCTTTAGCTTGGCATGACAATCCATTATAATCTCCTTGATGCAATAAAAGTGACTGCGGAATACACAGGGTCACATTCGGAGTTTATTAATGACATAAAATTAACATTCCATCTGAGGAAGAGGCACTTGCTCGATCTTTATCAAATCTTGATTCGGCTTCCAGGTACCGTTGCACCACCACTTTAAGCGATAGCATCTTATATGCTTAAGAGTTGTTTGTTTTAATTTGGTGTTTTTTAATTACTTGTTACTATATGTTCATAATTGAGAATCAAGTTCAGATCAGATCTTATTCAGTTCTCTTAAATATGTTGAAAAAAATGTGTGAAATCCAAACAAAAGAATGGTGACTTTGCTCCTGGCAATGTGCATGGAACAGCCAATGATCTCAGATTGCTTGGCACGTGGAACAGGATATATACATGAAGTTGGTCCAAAACCACATTTTTTTTCTTTCTCCTGTTATCATTTTATATCCCCGGGACAGAATATGGTGGCAGAAAGCTCGAGTCACCCTCCTTGAGGAAGCGTATAAATATATGTACATATTCCGGTTTTTCCCGATCGTACAAATATTGAGAACATGCGCACCTACAATAAAATTGAATTATTGGATTTATTAAACGGCGCACCTACAATAAAATTGAATTATTGGATTTATTAAACGCCAAACATGTGAAACGCTGACACCGAAAGGCGACCATTTCATCGATGCTTACACAATATAAAGAATTGAATAGATCAAATATTCATATCAAGTCACCTTTATAGCATAGTTTGACTGCAATTTAACCGTTTTGTCATAAATCACCGGCAACCCTGCTGAACCACAAAAAATGTGTATGAAGTGATAAGTTCCATGGAGAAATACAGCAGAAAGCCTGCCATCAGAAGACTTTGTTCCATCTACGAGCAATCAGGGGAGGAAGAAAGATGTACAAGCAGCTTCAGAGTTCTCTTATTGCCTGAAATCATATACAGCTTCTTGATAAGCTTAATTGTATCTGTTGATTACAGGACCATAATTCACAGAATTTGACTTTTACATCTGTCAACGAACATGCTTAAAAGATTTCAGCACATTTCAAACACATTATGAATACATTCAGTGCTATGAATACGTTCTGACAATATGGCATCAAAATGATGTTACAGAGGAAGAATGTAGATGAAGAGAGAAAATAGAGGTAAATTGATGTGAGGGCATCTTATCTGACTGACATTCGCAGGTTTATTTAGAGCATTTATATAGGGCAAACATAATATTCCAAAGCCAGATAGGATTCTAATGAGCCCACCAAAGGACACAGAACACCAAACCAAGGTAACATGTACTACCAAAATTTCACTAATTTAGTTATTTAGAGCATTTATATTGGGCAAGCATAATATTCCAAAGCCAGATGGGATTCTGACGTGCCCACCAGTCAAGCAATTGATTTTTATGTTATAATAGCTTTTGGTGGCTTTTGCTGGCATGAGATTTTTCAGTGAATTCAAAATGAATGGATACTTAGCTAGTGGAAATCCCAAGTCCCTCACCAGTCAAGCAATTGGAAACGGGATTAGCCAAGCCCGAAAGAACACAGATTCAAACATCTAAAAACACAAGGAAAGTATATTCTACCCCCTTTGGACGGTAAAAAGTATTCAATACCTAAAAAGGAGCAAACACAATGACTTCATTAAATGTGGCATAAAGTTGTAAATGTATGATCAAGAAAAGGCATATGGGAAGATCCATAATACATCACCAATAAGATGATTAAGTTGATTAAAAAGTAACACAACTATTAGTAGATGATAACCAAATTTTGCACATGAACATTTAAGTAAAGCATAATTTACAGTATTGAAGTACAAAAGCTCGATTACCATAGCAAAGCAATGCAAGTGAATTAAACTACCTCAACATTCAAATCCATTTGGAAGTCATTTTAAGGCCAATTTCTTTTTGGCCCTTAAGGCATATTAAAGTTCACTAAAATGTGATTTGTGTTCTGTAGCGAAAAAAGGCTTCATGAGAATTGGGATCGAGGTTCGCCATAACAAGAACCGATACTGGACTAGTGTGGTTCAGTATGAAGCATACCATACTGAAGCGTTGGCATACCGATCATCTCGTACCAAACTAACAATGTACCTGTTAAATAATTTGAAAGGTTCCAACCCATAAACTGCTTCGTACTGAGCCTAACAAATAGGTTCGGCATGATACAAAGTCAATATAAGATTGGTACAAGATAGTTTGGCTATATAGGGCGGTTCAGGGTGATGCTGACCCTATACCATTTCAAAATGATGAACCATATTAGTTCCATAGTGGTACGGTTTGGTATGCTTCGTACCGAGTGGTTTGATACGATTTGACATACCTTGATTGGGATATAACTTGCATATTATAAATGTAGTATATCTTAATATTTATTTCTTTCAGTGCAGTGCATGATGTGATTCAGAAAAAAGCAATTTAAGATGTTTAATAAGCTATTAACAAGCCATAAATCTGGTGGAGATGGTTTCAGTAAATATATTTTACCTTCAGATATCTAATGACTGCCACACATCCTGCATGCTGAGGTTTCACTTAAGCTTGATAACCAAGGTCATAGATCGTTCCACTTCAGCTCTTAAAGAAGCCCTCTTTATAACAGGAAGATTTTTCCCTTCTTCTAGTATAAAATACTCTTTACAGCAGCATATGGTCTCTATGATAGACAAATGAGCTAATTAAAATGTCATCAAAAAAATTATTATCTATCTTTAACCTTTTGTATGGTTTTAGTTACAATACACTACAAAGATAATGAGCTAATTAAAATGGTATTTATAATTCACCATGCAGGTGACATTATCCTCCCCTGCAAATACTAAAATCATCATACTGTGCAATTTATTATTTTCATATATATTTTACAACCTCATCTAGCTTCTGAGGAGGAACCCCCCCTTTCATACCATCCACTTAAAATCGAAATCCATGAATATGATTTTCCTACTTATTGGCAGTATAATCATGAATCCTCCAATACTTTATGAACTATGTTGAATACAAAAATCATGGATTTGCATAAAAGCAGATTATCATACTCCATCACATATGCAAAGCTACCATGGGTTGATCAATAGTCCAGCAAATTAACATTGAATTAAAAAATTTACCATGTTTTCTCCATTTAGTCTAGGGCTATCAAAGGAAATCTTTGAGCTCCACACCAGGTACATGTGCTGAAATGAAGTGAAATAATATTGAGAAATCACACAAAACTGCTAACTGAAAATAAAACATGCAACTCAAAATTATTCATCTTTCAGGATATTTTGAAATTAAATAAACACCAATAAAGATTGCCAGCCAATGAAATATGAGAAATGAATAACAACAACAAAGGCTTAATATTAAACTAATTAGGATCAGCAATATGACTCCTTTTTCTTCATTTTGCTTGGTTTTGAATCATATTTTCAGTAAAATATAACAATTTCAAAAAATAAGTAATGAAATGACAAATAAATGCCTGAGGGGTAGGAGATTTAGTTACCTAATACCTATAGAATCTAAAAGGCAAGGCCTCAAAGTGGCATGCTACGGTCTTCACATATCAAATATTTAGCAGGCTCATGATCTTTGATTCACACAATGAACCAACTCTTTTCATCCATATCAGAATCTTTAGGTTACTAGCTCCAATAAGTTAAAGCTGTCACGCCCCAATCCCAAAATTTGAACTAGGATGATAACCCGCCGCATGCCAGGCATGCAAGGCGTCTCGAACTTCATCACATAATTCAATATAAAGCAAAATTCACATCCCTGATTTATTACAAACCATAATTATCAGTCTTGGACTACCTGCCCTACACACAAGCAAATCTGAACTAAATCAATATAATAAAACTAAGTCTTCTTGATAGAAACTCCTATCTCAATTATCCTTCTTCATTCCTGAGGCTCTGAAAAACATTATGAGAATTTTATGAGCTCACACTCAATAAGTAAGCCTAATATAATTTTAAAATTTCATTTATCATGCTATCATCAGGTTCATATCATTAGATCAATTAATTTGAAACTTAATTCAATAACAATTACTAGAATATATGCGATGTAAACAAAATTGTTTATACTGTCATTATTATTATTTTTATGTGTCCCACGGCCCTACAATACACATCATGTGTATCACTCTTAAATATCCCCCAAGAGGAAGGGTCCTGGTACCAGTATTCTGTCATCTGTCATGTGATAATCTGTCATGTGATAATGTGAGAATCTGTCATATGATAATCTGTCATGTGAGAACCGCGGCGACACATAAAGTTTTACTGTCATTATCATAATTACATATTATCATAGTAATAACATGATTTTGCCAAATTAACATAATTATATTTAACTGTAAGTTCACAGTTCATAAATTAAATAATTTATAAGGCCATGGGAACCAAACTAAACTTCAGTACTGCCTGTCATCTAGGTTTGTGTCCCAGTTTTGGAAGAATCTTCATAAGGCCATGGGAACCAAACTAAACTTCAGTACTGCCTATCATCCCCAGTCAGATGGACAATCAGAGAGGACCATACAGATTCTGGAGGACATGTTGCAAGCCTGTGTGATGGATTTGGGTGGAGCTTGGGACTCTGTTGCAACAGAAATTGTGTAAGAAGAATTTAAGACTAGCGAATATGGAAGAACAAACACATCTAGTTGACACAACCTCATGATTCAATAATACCGTTGAAAAAAGAACAATGACCATTTCAAGAAAGACCCTTTTAAATGGTGGAGGAAAAAAAAAACCAAGCATGGACACAGTTATGATGATTGGCTTCAAATGAACATCAATTAGTCAAGTTAATATGTGTGTGTGTGTGTGTGTGTGTGTGTGTGTGTGTGACAAGATCTGCTAAAGTATTCTAGAAGAGAATTACCAGAAGTTTGTTTTCTTTTTTGTGCAATTTGGTCTCTAACTCTCGGGCAGCTTCATCCATACCCAAAGCATTATATGCTTGAATCATTGTTGCAAAAGTGATGTAATCAGGTTTGCAATTCTTTTCCTTCATAAGCAAAAACATTTCTTCCATTATTTTCACCTCTCCAGCCTGACCATATGCACTGATTACACAGTTGAAAAAAGGTGTGCCCAAGACAACATCAGTGTTCTCTGCTTGCCTGATAACTGCGGGAACCTTATCCAAAAGCCCAGCTTTGCTATATCCACTGACAACCGAGCAGTAAGTGATCGAATTAGGCTTGACTCCTTGAATTTTCATCAACTGGAAAAAGTATTCCATCTTCTCAATGTCCCCTATTCTACCAAAACATTCTATTACTAAATTGAAAGTTACAACATTGGGAGGGAAAAACCGTTTCTTCATAAATTTCATAACTAATCCCATCTTTTCATACGTGCCAGCTTTGCCATATGATTTGATCAAGATATTAAATGTCTGTACATCAGGCTCAATGCCCATGTGCTGAAACTCCTCATACCATCTTTCCATTTTGTCAATTCTTCCACTGTTGCCATATGCCCAGATAATAGAGTTCATCGTAAATATATCGGGCAAACATTTTCCACTTTCGAGCATATCAGATAGATAATTCTCCATTTCTTCTAGCATCCCAGCTTTACCATACCCATCAATAATTGTATTGTATGTAACAGTGCTGCAGTCAATCTGCAAATAGGACATTTCAGCAAGCAATGCAGGAATCTGATCAAAGCGGTGCAATTTGCTACAGCAATTGATAAGGACTGTATAAGTGTATGCATCTGGTTTGCAATCAGAAATGGTTTTCATCTCATCAATAGTATGGATTGCCTGATCTATGAGACCACTGTGGCCATATGCACCTACAAGTGATGTGTAAACATCCACTGTCGGTCTGAGCCCCTCGGAAAGCATGACACGGAAGAGCAAGGTTGCATGCTCGGGCTGCTTACACTTTCCCAGCATTGTCAAAAGCTTTGCATAGGTTTGAGATTTTGGTTCATACCAATGTTGTTTACGAAGCAATCCAAAGATCTATAGTAAATAAAAGAATCACAATTATTCCATTAGAGATATGGAATGACAGGGAAGGGGCAAGAGTCATAGCCATAGCACTTATCATAACTGCAGTTCGAAGATAATACCACCATATAGAAAGAAAAATGATTTGCAGCTGAAAATTAACTATAAAATGTCAAATGCCAAGAAATCTAATTCAAACGACAACACCAATTTTCTCAATAAATAAAAAATCTAAAGATAATATAGGAACTGAAATGCATTGGAGCTAAACACACTGAAATGCACTGCGGCTAAACACAGAGTATCTAAAATTACAGCATATTCGATGCTGCCCTCCAAAGGTAAATGCATACTAAGAAAACAAAGAAGTCAGCTTTATCCAAGAATATGATAGGATTCTCTAATTTTGAAAACCCTTTCAAATTTATAAGATTCTTTTGATTTCAAGGATTTAGTTATTAAGAAAACTTCTAATCTTTATCAATGATTTATTTTCTTAGTTATGGATTGGTTACATTATGGGATTTTCTTTAGGTTTTTATTGAATAACTAAGATTTCAACCTTATAAACATATACCAGCCTTTCTGAATTTCAAGGATAAATAACATTATTGATTTTTTTCTTTGAAGGTTCAACCCTTCAAAGTAGGAGGTCTAACCCTCTCAAAGCATCTGAAGGTGTGATCCCCTTGAAGGGATCACATTTATCCCAAATTCTCAATGATTAGGGATCGCAATAGAATACAAGCGACGAAGAGAGCCGCCCAAATTACTATAAAATTGCCACACGATGAAGCGAAAAAAAAAAAAGAGCATAAAATTAATAACTACCTCCAGACTATATTACACAGATCGCACATGTAAAGAGTAAAATGCCTTCGGAATGCGAAAAAATAAAACTGATTAATATTTTGAAAATCAGCAAAATTGGGGCAGAAAACGAACAGAACTCATCAACAAATTCGCCGAAAAAACCAGAGAAAAGAAGAGAACTGTTGACCTTAAGAGCCGACTCCCATCGGTTATTGGAGATGGAGTCGTCCAGCGCCTCTAGAACGGCTCTGGGCCAGAGGTTGGTAGACTTGGCGGAGCCGGCCTTCCGCTCCACCCCAAGGATGGCGGCCTCCGTCCTCAGAATCCGGGATAGAGCCCGCTTCGGCTCCTTCTGAAGCCCGTTCGAGGGAGAGCGCCGCTTCGCCGCCCTCACAAGAAAGACCGGCGGCCGCTTCCGCCGCCTCTTCCCCTTCTCAAGGAAAGGGCAAGGGATAAGCTTAGAACGGTAGGAAAAGGACGATAACGGGAGGTCAGCGAAACCGATGAAATGGAGCTCCATGGCGAGAGCGGGCATGGCAAGGAAGCCTGGAGCGAAGCGAACGTTGCCGCGACAAGGAGGCCGTCGCGCGAGCGTGGTTAAAGTTATCTACCTTAAAAAAAAAACAAACAAAAAAAAGATTACCTTCGGGTGAGAATAAGACGCCACCAGAAACATCACCCTTCGCATACTCCGGCCCTAGTCGAAGGGGCAGCCTCGCTCTTGGCGGACGAAGGAAGTGGGCTGGGCCTAAGCATCGTTAACCCGTGGGCTGAATTATGGACAGAGAAATACTAAGAAAGCTAAAAGTGAATTTAAACTAAGTAGGCTTCAATCTATTATTAAGTGAGTTCAAAAAGTGTTCTGAATCAGAATAACAAAATTAATATAGCTTGACGCAAGGGTGGTGTATAATTCATTGCAAAAAATGAATTATATAATCCATTTAAAACTATATAAATGTTAAAAAAAATTAAATTTCTAGCAAAGGGCGACTATAACAACTCATGATATATAATTCATTGCAAATAATGTTAAAAGATTTTTTAAAGAATCATTTAGATTTACATATTCCATTTTACTAGAATGCTTAACAAGTGCGTAAATCAAAAAAAAAAAGATGTACAAGATAATCTATAATTCTTTAAAGTATTGATAAAATAAAAAATAAGTATAGTTAATTTAAAATTTAAGATTCATGAACTATGTAAATTTAAGGATGAATTGAAAAAAATGGAATGCTCTAAAATCTATATAGATTTAATAGTGAGGAAGATGATTAGATTCTGAACTTAGCTGTATTTGAATTTAGCCAAATCTATCTCTATATACAAACATGATAAAGAGAAAATAGGTTTTTCTTGAAATATTAAAAAGTTTTAATTGTTTAATATCATAGCATATTAGTGAGAAAGAAGATGAAATTAAAGGGCAAAAAGCCTAATCACAATTTTGATAAGGGCGGCTAGAAAGGTTGGACGTCAATTTCTTGACTTCTCTTCAACTAATACAACAAAAAACAAAAAAACTAAACCCAATTGTGGGAGAGAAACCCAAACTAGTACACGCCCACCTGCGATGCCAATGTTAACAACTCATCCAAATTTCTTTAAAACTGAACCCATCTAGGTTGTATGTGTGATCCCCCACCTCCATCCAAAACTCATCCAAATACATGTGATCTTTCCTGAATCAGTCCTGTCACTTTAATTTAGAAGGGCTATAGATGATTTTGTAATAGTTAAATCATGAAACAGATTGGAGGATAGTGCAAGCGCTTCAAGACATAAATATGGCTCCACCAAATAGGTTGGATTAAGTAATCATGAAGTACCCTGAAAGAAAGAAGCCTCCTACAAGATCAGCAAGCAAAAGTTTCTTCACCTTATTCGGAACAATTAGCAGGTAATAAGACCTCACATCATGTATTAAATAATTCTCATCATCGACAACAATTAATAAAAGAGAATGTGAGAAGATTTGGGGTCACATAGGCTCCGGTATGAAGATTATTAGTGAAATCATGAAACATATGAGAGGATGGTGGAAGTGCTTCAAGACATAAACATGGCTCCACCAAATAAGTTGGATAAGTAAATATGATGTATCCTAAAAGAAAGAAGACTCCTACAAGATCAGCAAGTAAAAATTTCTTCACCTTGTTCAGAATAATTAGCAGGTAATAAGACCTCACATCATGTATTAAATAATTCTCATCATCGACAACAAGTGATAATAGAGAATGTGAGAAAAATTAGGGTGACATAAACTCTAGTATGAAGATTATTAACGAATCCTTCAATAATTTGGTAATGGCAAAGGCATGTTTCAAACTTACCAAAACAACCATATTCAGATTACATTTTTGGAACCCAGTTTACTTCACTCAGAATAATCAAAGTTGCAATATTGATGCTTCTGTCTTACTGAGTAAATTAACAGCTAAAGACTCTTTCTTAATGATACTCATGACCATAAGCAGTTTTCTCGGCAACTTTATGTTATGAGTCCAATAGATAGGCTCAAACAAGTTATCAATGGTCATAATGCAATGTTATATTATCAAAGAACAAGATGCCAAATGTGAAACACTTAATAGACTCCATTTAAATAAAAAATGAAACTTTTAATGCTCGTCAATAATAAAGATATGGAGTAAAAATCTTGTTGCACCTCAGACAAAGCAAGATCTAGTCTCTCTAATACTTATCTGGAGCCAAGAGGGTTGCATGAAAAGCATATAACTATTTTTTTTCTTTTAGAATCAATACAAGGTTGTTGAAAATCTCTGAACATTATTCTTCGACATATACCAATAAATAATTTTTTTAAAAAAAAGAAAAAAAAGTATACAACTATTATATGCAGCCATATCATGTGATCCTAAAAACTAATCCTAACTATTTTCAGATTAAAACTTTGTTGTTATTGTTTATGTGATCCTATAAATATGCTAAAAAATTTTATAATTTCATAAATTATCACTGATTTCACTTCATATAGCATAAATTAAATTTCTTTAAAGCCAGTAATCAATTGACTACAATAGACTATGCTATACTGTTCTTCTTCCTAGAGAGAGTGAAAGAGAGACTTGGCTGCATTAATAGATATTCACTTAAGTTCACAAGGAATAGATTGGTTGATGAGGGTCTCGCATCAATGGTCCTAGCTATTGAATGTAATGCATTGCCTTTGAAATATTTTAACATTAAAAATTATGTGATTTGAAGATTTCTAGCATATATATCAAATGGTTAAAAAAGTAGACAATTTAAACAATATAAAACAGTGCATTTTTTTAACCACTTGATGCATGAAATAAAGATCTTTAAATCATATGATTTTTAATGTTTAAGTATTTTAGAAATGATAAGTTACATCTAACGACTTGGATCATCGATGTTGGGCCCTCATCATCCAATCTAAACCTAATCAAATCAGAGTGATGATTCACTCAAGCATAGCCAAGTCAAATTTTATACACACACAAACTATAAGCTTAGAAATAAATAAGCACCTCACAAGCTTGTCAAGGTTAAGGTAGAGATAGGTGGCAGATTTTTCAATTGTTAAATATTTACATATTTGCATAAAGTTGAAGAGTAGCCAACTTTCAAAGGTACCAAACATTCTAAAGAATGTCTCATTAATGCACACCAAATGAGATTCAAGACCTTCTGATTTTTACTATTCTATTGGTGAAGATTAGAAGATTACTGAATTAGACAGTGAAAGATTACAAAAGGGCTTAGGGTAGAAGGCAACTAGCAATCATCTAAATTTTGAAAATCACATCACTAAAAGATAGATAACTATTGATAGATCTTCATTTATAGGCCTATAGCATGAAACGTAATATCAATCAAATATGTAAAATTTAAGAAAAGATGGTAGACTCTCTCTTCATTTAACACATTTTGTCCAAAATTTCTTAGACCAATAATACATGATGTAGATTGGACCAAGGGATCAAATAATGATTGCTGCTTTCTACAAACCAAAAGGGTCCAGAATTTCACTTTGATATCTTTTGATAGAACTTTCAAACATAAGATGATTAACTATAATAACTACAATAACAAAATCTTAATCTCAAACTAGTTAAAGCTAGTTACATGAATCCTTTTTCTTCGTTCAGTTTGGTTTTGAAGATAATTATCCATAATAGCTATAACAAAATTATAAAAAAAATTATCATTTGCATAGATACCAGTTTTCTCCATCGTTAGAGCTTCAGCTTTTTCATTAACTTTCTCATATTATCAATGTCTCCTTGATCATGTAGAAATTGATCAAAGAATTAAGTTTTGATGAAAGATATTACTAGAGAGAGTAGGTAACTATTTTGAGATATGCGAGAAATGCCAGATGAGGAAGAACAGAATTAGAGTCCAGAGAAGATCATGGTAATTTAGTGGTGGTAGATACAATAAAAACAGGGCCTCCTGGTCAAAAGCTTTGCAATTCTATGTTTAACCTGCCTATATCAGCTTTCAATATCAGAAGAGTAAAGCAATGAGTCCAATGATTGACAAGAAATTGTGCCAAGTCAAGCAACCCTCTCCACTGCTACTACAATCCATAAATAATGGTCACAAGGTCAAGGCTTAGAAGCGGTTCAGCAAGTTCATACTTCGGCAAAACTCTTATGGATAAGAAAAGAAAAGAGATCTGGCACGGTAGGCATGTTGCAAAAGCACAAGATATAAGCCTGTTTAGATTGCCAATCAACTCATCTGCATAGTATCTCCCACCGTGCATCAAAAGGATTGAAGCAGATGGATGAAAAGTTGAAGAAATCATGGGAGTACATAGATCCTGCAATCCCATTATCTACTGACTTCAAAGGTGAAAGTTGAATGATTGGGAGGAATACTTTATATCTATGAAGTGTTGATGAATCATGGAAATGATCAGAGGTTCCTAAAGTTTTGAAAAATCACCTGAATATAACCATAATCAATGAGTCAATCCCATTACATATGAGTTATCCTTTACGACTCCCTCCTTGACATTTATACGAGATGTTTTTATTTTCTTAAAAGCTAACCACTGCTTTTTACCTATTCACCATTTAATAAATAAGAATCCATTTTAGTTAGATTCCAAGTCAAGAACTCAATGCAAGACATTCTTACCCAAACTCTGAAAATGATTAGAAACCAAAACGAAACATGGCCGGTATAAACCAAAACGATAAGGGAGATAGAGAATTTAGTTAAGTTACTACTAAAAAAACTCAAGAAGAGGAACAAGATTTACTAACCAAACAAGCTATGGGTTGTTCAAAAAATATTACAATGATAAGAACAAAGTTAACTGGGAGGCTGCGGTCTACAATAGAAAAACACTGGGCATAGATTCACATATTAAATTAGGTTAAGGAATAGCATTGGAAACCCAAAAGGGGTGAAAAGAAATGGGGGAAGACACAGATTCCAAATCATGATGCGGACAAAATCCATTAAAAAAAAGCCCCAACATTTCTTTATGGGAGAAGATGGCAATCAATCCAATTGTACATAATTTGTTTGGAGGAAAAAAAAAAAAAAAAATAGAAGAGGTTTTAGAGATTTACCATTGAATCAACCATTAAACTAACATCTAGAACTAAGAGAAAACATGATGCGAGAAGCATCGAATCGATTCCTTCAAGAACAACCCTGAAGATTTCGGAGAACAAGAATGAATTCTTGTTAGTTAAATGATGAAGGAGGAAGAGGCACAGATATATTGAATGATGATCTAAGCGACCCGGCCTTGTTGCTTCTAACACTTCTAGCCGGAGAGAGAAGAGCAAAGAGGGTTTAGGATTTTTCATTCCAAAACAAAAAGAAAAAAACTCAATTTTTCCCCTATTCTCCTTCATCAAACATGTTGTTCATACCCAAGAAATTATCTAAGATTTAAGAAGCTGCAACTCGATGACCCGTCCCTTATAATTAGTTGCACAATTCTTATTCAAGTCCCCTTAATTATTAATTATTTTTTAATTAATTTTTTTATTTTTCATATGCTTGATTCTTGTATAAATATTATGTATTAAAATATCTAATTTCTATTAAAGATTTGATCATTTTGGACCTAATTATTTGAAACTTGAAGCCATCAATCTTTAAATCACATTTTATTATTTTTTAATTATCACTCATTCAAAATAACTCTTTGTGTCATTCCTAAATTTGGTGACCCACTAAAGATAAACAAGAAAATTGGAAGGACATTTTGAGCCTCCTACGAACCACTAACAAATGTTAAGCAAAGTGGTAGCTCAACTACTTTTGTTTTATAGGGTTTAGGATTTAGGGTTTAGAATTTAGGATTTAGGATTTTTAAGTTTTTAAGGGTTTAGAGTATAAGGTTTTTTAGGGTTTAGGACTTTAGGGTTTTGGGTTTTAGGTTTTAGTGTTTTGAGGTTTAGGGATTAGGGGTTAAGTGTTAGGGTTTAGGATTTTAGGGTTTACAAGTTTAGGATTTTTTAGTGGGTTTAGGGTTTTAGGGTTTATGAGTTTAGTATTTTTTAGTGTTAGGGTTTAAAGTTTTAGGGTAAGGTTTAGGTTTTAAGGTTATAGGACATTTAGGGTTTAGGGTTTTTAAGGATGTTTAGGGTTTAAGACTTAGGGTTTAGGGTTTAGGGTTTTTAAGGATGTTTAGGGTTTAAGGTTTAGAGGTTAAGGGTTTAAGGTGTAAGGTTTTTAAAGGGTTTAGGATGTAAGGGGTCTAGGGTTTTAGGCTTAGGGTTTAGGGTTTTTAGGGTTTGATGGATAAACTATTATGTCGCATTTGTAACATTAAGCGAATTAATGAATGTGCCAGATGAACAAATTAAAGCCGGAAAGGATTGGACCCAAGTAAGACTTGGGTTCCAATCACAAGGCTCAACTTGTGAATCACCTGCAAGAAGGGTCTCGGCTTGAATGTGATTCTCGAGCTAAGATTGTTAGGGTTTTTTTTTGAGTTGATAATTGTTAGAACATTGGAACTACCTCTATAAGCCTAACTTAAAAAAGGATTTTAACCTCCTCTCATTTCATGAGTGACTGGATTTGAAGTTGCCCAATTATCTTGACTAGCTTAGGGTTTCAAGAAAGGGTCCTTGTTTGCTTTTGAAATTAGGCTAAAATGGACTCCATGTTCCACTATGGCAAAAGAGTCCAAGGCCAAGCAACTCATTTGTATCGATATTCATCAATGTGAAATTCAAAGGGCTGAAAGAAAGCTGACCATTGCTTACTTTAAATTTGGTTACTTTCGGAGTACATTTAAATCATCCTGCTTATAAATAAGTGATTTGAATTTAGAATTGGACACAATGAGTCACCTACAAGGATCCAAAAGCCAAATGGCTCCTAGATGCAACATGATTTATAATTCCTTAATATCATGATCCATTTTAGTAAAGTAAGTTAAAGAAGAAGGATAATTGAGAGTGGGGACCAACAACAGATTAAGGCAACCAAAGAACCAAAGTTAATCCAATCAAATGGAGTTGGGATGATTCAGATCTAAGCATTAATAGGGTTATTTCAAGATCCAAATCTTAGATATAGCATTTTCTCTCATTTTTAATTATTATTTTTAATGTTCTTCAAAATCAAATAAGACTTCAAGTAGATTTTATAAATTATCTAGCATTTTTTCCAAGACATCTCAAGTATTAAATCAATGAATAAGTACTATATCTATATATACATTTTTTATTAAATATAATTAAGAGAAAAATCTTTTAGCCACTAGGTATTAGACATGCGTCAAACAAGATTAAAAAAAAAGATTTTACCTTAGAACCGATTTGATCACCGAATACCAACCCATATTGATCCTTGTGATAGGCAAAGCACGTCATTGAATTTGGAATTCAAATTTTTAATTTTAATTAGTTTGTGATGATTGTTGATACTAAATTATTAAAAAAAGGATGATATTATTTCTTAGATTTTGTCTATTAATTTTTACAATCAAAATACCTTTGTTTTCTCTATTCTAAAAATAATGATGATGATAAGAAAGTTACACACACATACCTGCATGCATGCATGCATATATCTCTCTTTATACACTTTCTTTTACACAATTAAAATTAATTGGACTATCATTTAAAAAAAAAAATCTTTATCTTTCTCTTATCCGCATTTTCAACAAGTTGATATATTTTTAAAATTCAAAAATTAATAAAAATGATGCTCTTTCTTTAATCTACATATTTTTCTCTTATCCTCCAATCTATTATTTTTTTTAATTAATGTTTCTTAGATTGGCTGCTGGTATCTGAACTAGAGATTTCAAACTACATCTTTTTATGTAAATATTTTAAATATAATTTAAAATTAATAGAGTGCAACAAATTGCACCTCACAATTTAAATTATTAATGCACAACAGCCATGATGCAAGTGGAAATTTCTTATTTAGATGCAGCCACCAAGTCAAGCTCTACATATAAGACAAGACAGAGCCCTTCTCTTTATACATTCTTATAATCCAAATGCACACTCTTTTTTAATCCAAATAAATCTCAAGAAAAACCTTTTAAAGCAATTCTAGAAATAAACAATGAAACAAAGATTTAAGACCACTCAATAATTAAGCACAATTTGGTTGTCACCATGTCACGGCTGGCGCAACAATCAATCGACGTCAACACAAATTAACCGGTGGAGGTTGGCGGCGATCGTTGACATTGATGTCATACCGTTATTAATTATCACCGCCCCCTTAAATCTAATCAGCATCGTCGTCATTGGCATAACATCAAACAAAAATGATGCAAAATTGTTGGATATTGACTCACCTTTCACATAGCTTCTAAAGCCCGATTATAATGTACTAGTCCAATGATTTTATTATTTTTTTTTTTTATTTTTTGGAGATATGGTCTGATCTCCTATCATCATTACGTTAACGTTGCCTTCATATTTCTACTCAATAATCAAACAACAAATCTAGAATGCATCCTGAAGTTAAGCTCATTAATTAATCTATCGATACATCGTGCATATCAAAGTAAAAAGTAGCTCTGGAAACGTCCAAACGCTCAACACCACACAATATTCACATCACCATGAATGAAATCAAATCAATCAAAGTCCGGGAGAGACTCACCTCTCACGTAATTACGACCCAAGTCTCAGCCGCCGTTGATAATATGCCATCATTATTATACATCATATCTACCTTTAAAAAAAAAAAAAAGAGTTAAAATAGCTCTAAAAATTTCAAACCGCTCAACGCCGCACAAGTTTCACGCCGCTACGATGATAGAGACGAAAACAGAGAAGGTTGGCTCACGATGCTGGCTTTCCTTCAGACGCGTGTCGTCCAAACGCGAAGCCGGACGGGCCTCGGATCCCACGAAGCTTCCACGAAGCCTCCCCTCGAGGAATCCTTCCAACCGGACAAAAAGACCAGGCCCTCCCTTTCCTCATGACGCGGTCGTCACGTCCGGCTTCAACCATCTCTCCTTCGTAGAAGCTTTTAAAAAGAATTTATTTCCTAAAAATTCCGGTAACTACGCTGCTATTAAAGAGGAGAGACCACTGCTTCTTGGTTCTCAAAGAAGCCATTCTTCTTCTTCTTCTAAAGAGAGGAGGAAAAGAGATAGGAGTGATGGCGGCGGAAGGGGATCGGACGGCGGCAACGGCGGCGGGGGTGGAGTACGAGGACTTGATGGCGACGATGGCGGAGAAGCTGGAGGCGGAGGAGTTCGTGAAGGAGTTGTGCGGGGGATTCCGGCTGCTGGCGGACCCGGGGAGGGGTTTGATCACGGCGGAGAGCCTGCGGCGGAACGCGGCGGCTTTGGGATGGCGGGGATGACGGCGGAGGACGCGGAGGCGATGATGAGGGAGGGGATCTCGACGGAGACGGAGCGCTCAACGAGACGGAGTTCTGCATCCTGATGGTCCGGCTCAGCCCCGGGATGATGGAAGACGCGGAGGCCTGGCTCGAGAAGGCGATCGCCAGGGAGCTCGGCAAGCCCTCTTCCGTTTAATTAAGCTTAGTTTAATCTAATTTTGTTCGACTGTGGAAACTCGAAATGGATCGATGATGGTGAAGAAATCGACGTGTCCTTTCCTTTGCGTAATGTTTCCATTATAATGATGATCGGTGGTTCGGTTCACTGGATAGAGGAAAAAAAATTTTTTTTTTTTTTTTTTCACTCCATCTTGCACTCGTTTTACTCTTTTTTTTTTTAATTTATTATCTTAGAGAGATCTCGGATCTAGCAAAATTGTATGTTAAATGAGTTGGATGCAGGCTATATCTCGAATTGGCACTAAAACTTATCTCTTTTTCCTCTCTCTTTTATCTCAAACAAATCTGTGTTAAATTTATGTTTCGTGTATGTATGTTCGGTTGCATGTCAATTTAGACTTAATTTACTTAAATATAATTACCTCCAGCCATTATTATTTAATGGTGGTAAGGAATCTGATCTTCCTATGGACTGCACGGGAGATCTTCCTTCCTTAACGATATCGATTGATCTTCTTGATCTTTCCTCTTCCTCTCGATGGATCGGTCTTCTAATCAATGAGCTCTCGCATCAGATGGTGTATGCCTTCATGATTGCTCTTGATCAGGGACTCATTTCCAATGCCTCCACTTTTAGGTTTCTCTCTATAGAACCCTTAAGATCTCTCTCGAGGACGAACCTTGATCTCTCTCGAGAACCTTGTTCTGAAACTATAGGATCTCTCTTGAGAGAACCGTATTCAGAAACCTTAGGATCTCTCTTGAGAGAATAGTGTTCT
>UESW01005008.1:315840-385778 GCA_900491605.1 Calamus simplicifolius | reverse complement strand
CCAGGACTGGAGGCCGCCCAGGATCGGGGGCCGCCTAAGACTGGGGGCCGCCCAGAATCGGGGGCCGCCCAGGATTGGGGGCCGCCCAGGACTGGGGGCCGCCCAGAACCGGGGGCCGCCCAGGATTGGGGGCCGCCTAAGACTGGGGGCCGCCCAGAACCGGGGGCCGCCCAGGATTGGGGGCCGCCCAGGATTGGGGGCCGCCCAGGACGTCTTTTATTTATTTAGTTTAGCTATTTTTATTGTCATCCATATCAAGATGGATACTGCCTTGGATCCATGCTCTTAGCTTATGCAGCATTCATGATCGATGGAAATTTATTTATGGTTTTATCGTCTAATGTATTTGTGATTCTAATTAGATTAATTGATAAATTTCTTCAAGTTTTTGTCCAGAGTCTTGATAGATTTCCACTCAATTTGTAGATTTCCACTCAATTTTGCAAAGCTCCGGCCTATTTCATCATCCACGGTATCATGTCCAAAATATTCAAGCACGATGGGATGATCAGGAGGCGTAAGACAGAATGCTAAAATGTTTTAAGACTAATAAAAGGATGGATTAGTGACAGTACCTTCTTGGCTGGAGCCAAGAATTCATGTGGGTGTACATTTACTCTGACATGGATTAGGAAAGGAGAGAACTTGGATTCTTCCTATTAAAGAGCTTGCGTTTGGCTTCTAAGAATAATTGTATTTTTATTTTTATTTTCATATAAATAAAAAATACTAATAAAAATATATTGATAAACGAAAATAAATTTTTAAAAAATTTTAATTAATAATAATAAATAATAGTTTAAGAATGTTTTTTTTATTTAAATAAAGAAAAGACTAGAAAACAAAAGGTAGAAAACTTAAAAACATAGAAGTGAACAATATTTTCTTTAATTTTTTTCATCTATTCTTTTAAAAAATGTCATTTATAATAAAAATAAAATATAAAAAAATATTTTTTTTTTTTATCTACCAAATACATTTTGTACAGAGCAAAGCGTAAAAATTATTTTAAAAAATAAAATGTATTCTTAAAAACTTAACGTAACTTAAATGTTCTAATTAGTCTTTTTGGATAGAATCCTAACTCATTATAAATGATATCAAAGTAAATCTTATCTATGACCAATATAAATTAAGAAAGACTATAGCATAGTTCATTTAGACTTGGCCTTGATTAATCATGATGATTGTGATTAAATTTGAATACTTAGCCTAGTGTTAAATAAGATATGTAAGAATATATGAGGGCATGTGTGATAATGCACTTATTTATGTAAGCTAAGAAATTTAAGTAATATTTTTCAACTTTAAACGAGGTTATAAGTCATTACATGGCTGCGATCTCCTATCAACACCGTTTCCAATAGACTAAAGATGACATAGAAGAAAGAACATAACAAAGTAACTTCGGTTTCTTTTAGAACAAGATGGTTTTTTTTTTTAAGACAGCAAAAATGAATGCTAGGTGCTCTAGCTTGTTTCTTTTTAGAATAAAGATGGATTCTTTTTTGCTGTCAACAAAAGGGTATGCTAGATGCTCTAGTTTATATAAGATTTAGTAGGCTAAATATTTGTTTTCAGAAGATTGATATTGTTCCAAGTAATGATTGACGTTAGGAATATATATATGTTTGAATGCTAGCTAGGAATAAAATATTTAAGTATTATTCAATGATAAGTTGAGCAGAAAGATAATTTTTTTAAAAAATAAAATAAGTTTGTGCTTCCTATCCTTATTATTATAATATATATATATATTATGTTATATAACAAAATGATATAGTATCATATAACATTATTACAATATATATGTATGTATATGATATGATATAGAACTGTAATATTGTATAACATTATTTTATATAATACTAAATTATATTATATATAGAAGATAGATTTGGCACTAGTGGCCTAAGAGAAGAGGGTATCTACCGCTCTCAATTTCAAAATTAATAAAAAAGAATCTAAATTAAAGACTCACACTATCAATCATGCTCCATGACACTAAAATATCTAGAAATCAAGGATCACATAGTTTGATAGCTCTAAACTAAATATTATTTGGAGACAAAATAAATAAGTTTCATTATGCTAATTAATGTGATGGATCAATTAAGGTATCTTACTTAAGAATTCACTTTATTAATCATAATATGAATATATTAAAACATATATAGAAAAATAATAATATATTTAATATTTAGATCATAATAAAATGTAGTCTCATATTATTTTGACTGTTCATTCTCATGTCCAAATTATTAGAGATCAACAAATACAGACTTTTAGTTTATAGCTATTTTTAGTATATAGATTATAATTAATAGTGTAGATCTTCCATCCAAATGTCCCATTAATGTCCAGACTAATAAAAACTCTTTCATCTCAAAAGAAATAATATCTATCATATATATATATATATATATATATTTATAATGTTATTAAAATATTAATATTTTGAGGGCTAAATTGGTCGTTTCTTCTTAGAGGGTAGGAGGAAGAAGAGTCTAAACCAAATTCAAGTTAATTCAATTTAATTGGGATAAGATGGCGCGCGTGTCGGAATTGCTGGGTACGTATAGCTTATCCTGATACTGTAGTGCGGTGTTCGGTAAGATATACGGAATAAAAAGGAGATAAACCCCTGTATCCTGATTTCAAACGCAACCTGAACTTCTAGTTGTCACTGACCAGGAAATCAGGAAGTTCTGCCATCCACCACCACAAGAAAGAAAGAAATTATTAATCTGGGCTGATTGGCTTTAGTTGGGCAATCACCTAGACCTCTCTATCTGCATTGGAGGTGATGCAACAAGTCCACATTGGCCCGATAATTGATGCATGTTATGTATATACATGCAGAAATAAAATCGTTCTTTCCTACTTTAATACGTGCGTAACATGTGCCAATCATCAGGGCACAGTGTAGTTCTTGCTGCATCATCCTTGGTGCAGCAAGACTTTCTTCCTTTATGAAAAAATTTTACCGCACCGAAGGCAGTGCAGTAAGTATGCATCGACGCCGATGATTGGCTCGTGTTGCATGCGCATGTAAAATTATTCTTTTCTGCTTTGGCACATGCGTACGGCACGCACCAATCATTGAGGGCCATGCAGCAGCGAGACTTTTCGGTCCCTCCATATATTCTTCACAGCCCAAAAGCTTCAGCCAGGAATTCTGATTCCATGGGTCTTCTTTGTGGAAAACAAGTCCACGGATTAGAAGCAGGCAAACAAACGCCGTCAGAAGGAGAAGAAGAAGAAGAAAAAGGCAATGAGTCATTTCCAACGAAGTAGCCTTCTCCAGCTAGTGGGTTTGGAAAATAGTGTCCATGAGAAAGAACTAGAATTTTAGACTGGCCTCTTAGGTTCAAGCGGTCAAACTTGGCTCACTTCAAGCCCTTCTTCTGAAGGAAATATATTTCAGAAGGGCCGGGACGGAAGTTTCTTTGCAGCCAGGAGATGTATGATGACAAACTTTGCTTTCAATCATACATGAATAAAAAAATAAGTAGAGGGGACCATGAGTGAGCTATGTGACATCATTTACCTCAATTGAATTTACTTCATCATAAGATAACCTAAACTTTCATTTTTCTCATAGTAAATGATGACCAGGGATCCCCACCTGACGTAGCCAGGCAAGGTCTTGAACCTTTGATCGCATTCCAAGCAGAAAAAACGAAAATCTTATGATCAAAGTCGGGCAAGATTAACATATATACTTTTTCTTGAATAATTTTTTTAAAAAATATTTTATATTTTAAATATTTTTAAAGTATAATTTTTGAATAATTTTTTTTTTAAAAAAAGAAGAACATAAGTAGGACAATAGGATAAAATCAGGGTTCTCTGTTTCCTGAAAATCAAAGATAGAGACTAAACTTATTGTTCCAAAAAAGCATGTGGCAGGATTGAATGGGATATGAGAAATCAAGGACCGGGAATAGGTTGGGCAAAACTACAACCAGCTCTGTTACTGGATCTAATGATGGAATAGGCAACCATTAATTCTTTCAACAGTCGTCAATTGCCCAACAAAGAAAAACCCATAGGTTATGTGATACCCCCTCCCAATAGTTTCATATTAAAAATTAAGAGTTAGTTGTATAGTTTATAATCAGTTAAGGAAGATGAACAAGTACTAATTGGATCCCTTAAGTGCTATGGTGGCCCAAGTTGGTGTGAACTTTATCTGTCTTACTTCTTGTAATGAAATAGGTTTGTGAGTTTGCAGGCCCGGATCGTTACAATATGGTATCAGAGCTACGCGCCAACCGAAAGTGCAGGAGCTAAGTGTCACACAGGGCAAAGTGCTACATCCATAGGATGAAAACCATCTCTTGAACCTATGGGGGCCACCTCTAGAATTCTGCCTGCCTGGTGGTTGCGATCATGTGCCGCTGGCGACGAGGATGTTGCCTCTGTAAGAAAGATAGATTGTGATGCCCCTTTCAATAGTCCCATATTGAAAAATTGAGAGTTGGTTTCGTCGTTGCCTCTGTAAGAGGGATAGATTGTGATGCCCCTCCCAATAGTTTCATATTGAAAAATTGAGAGTTGGTTGTATGGTTTATAACCAATTAAGGAAGATGGACAAGTACCAATTGGATCTTTTGGGTTGTGATGGCCCAAGTTGATGTAGACCTTGTCCGTCTTGCTTTCATGTCACGAAACGGATTCGTGGGTTTGTGGGCCCGGATCGTTACAGATTACCATGCTTTCCTGTTCAATTTTTAATATGACTCTCGACTTAAAAAACTTACTGCCTCCTGAGATGAATCTTGGGGCTGATTTATCCTCATCACCAAAAAGGGTGCATTGTGACAAGGCATGACCTTTGGAGGAAAAAATACACCATCCTTGCCCACTAGAGATGTAGCTTAAAATGAGCTGAGACTTGCTGGTCTCATTGTACAATTGACAGGATTGCTTGCTACAAAGCACAGGTTATTTCATGTTGGGAATATAATTATGCCAACAAAAGCTATAAATTTTTGTTAGAAATGTTCAAGCTCTTAGGATAATTCTCAAAGATTCCACTGCTCAGCCAAACTAATTGCACCATGAGATATGATCGACATCTAGTGGTGTCTATAAACAGCATGGCCTTATCTTCGAACATGGCCATCTTCCATGGAGGCAGTAAAGCAACATGGCTTGATTTGTCCAGAAATTAATGGAAGGAAGCCTCAATGAGAGGTTACCATCACCATCCGGACAAATATTTGAGCCTGTCCTAAAGAATATCTTGTCCTGTGATGATTTAGTATTGATGATGGCTTACATATGCAACATCTGTCCAAAATTATGTGACAGAATTAGTAGCATCATATTATTATCACCTTTCGACAAGTCGCAGTTAGTTCAGTGATATCTAATTAACCTCATCTTTTAGAAATTTCAGTGTAGGGCATGCAGACATGTGAGTTTCCATAACATTAAAGAGTGATAAATTAATGATACATGGATGATAAAATTGGGAACGTGCCACCCCTCTGCCATTTACTAACTTGCTAAGATTTACACGCATAAATCTTCCAAGAATTGTTGGTAAATCTTGGAGCTCCAAAAAGATTGGTAGGGGAAATCCCGGTGCTTGTTTGCACTTTGTCTCGCCAAATCCAGGAAAACCCATAGAGCCGGAAAGAGAATAGTAAAGGAAAGAAACTGACGGAGCCCCTCTTTGGCCTCCAAAGGGCCCTTCGGCCATGATAGCGTTTATGGCCTCATAAAGCCATGCACACCCAATTGCTCTAAGGTATTTATGCCTTATTAAAGGCATTTATGGCTGCCACGAAACATTTATGGCTGTCCGACACCTCCAAGGCTAAGACCGACACCTCTAAGGCCAACGTGCATACAATTGCTCCAAGGCATTTATTGCCTTATTCTCTCCCTATATAAAGGCATTTATGGCTGCCACGTTGCTCCTCTCGGCCTCAACTCTCGCTTGGCCTCGGTCGTGCAGCTGCCAAGCTCCCTCACCGTGAACAGCGGTTGTACCTTGGGACCCACACGACTAACTTTATCATCCATCACTGTCCGCATAGGATAACCAAAAAGGTGACGTAGGGGACATATTTGGCAAGCGCCGTAACGATCGGTCATGCCCTGCGACCACCTACTCTGACAGGACATGGCCTACAGCTTGACACGTCATACGGAGGTAAGCTCCACTGTGCTGCCGTCAATTAATGTTCTGACAAGTGATCACGCCCCAAGCCCACGGACTCCAGGCATCTATAACATGGGTAAGAGAGACCCCGACCAGGTAACACACTCATAACACTCCTAAACACTCACAGAGAGAGCTCCTCTCTGAGTCTCTCTCTCTTTCTCTTTCGAGCTTCCTCAAGCTCACGGTCGTTGCCCAGAGCACTGACTTAAGCATCGGAGGGTCCCCGCCGGAATCTTCGGCCCCCGAGACTTGTTTGCAGGCGCGAGGAGCTCGCTGGAGGAAGCGACCGGACACTCGCGGACGCTCGGGGGCGGTGATCTAGCGTCAACAGATTGGCGCGCCAGGAAGGGGGGACGCGCTGAAGGAAAGAAAGCTCTGTCTCCTTGAGCTATAAGTCTCCATCCCCTCTAAGATAGCTATGGTGGCGATGCGCAGCCGAAGGTTCTCACCAATCGTACTGGGGGGCATCCACATCGCACTAGGTAGCAAAAGGCCACCCTCTCTGCTCCTTCACCATCAACCTCAGCTGCTCTAATTAACCAGCTGGCCATCTTCAATCAACAAGTTCAAGACTTGAATGCAGCAACTCATGAACTGCAGAAGCAACGTTTGGTGGCCACTCAGCAGCAGCCCAAGCTTCTCACATCGCTCATGATAGCTGCACCTGTTAGTCAACGATTCATCTGCAGAAAATCTCTTCAGGGAAAAGTTATCACTATCATGCGCCATCTAAGCACCACCATCGCGAAGCTTTCAAAAGACTGTAGTCTCCTACCTCCCACTCAAGCAGCCACTCCACCCCTTAATCATCTGGTACTTAGATGAGTAAGCATCTGGATGAACAACACCTGCGGATGGAAGAGCTCACTCAAAGGCTCAAAAATCGGCCAGAGGTGGACTGCAACATGGGTAGCAGAATAATTTCCAAAAGGGATGGACTTGAGACATTATCCGTCACCTCAAGCATTTATGGGCATTTTAATTTCTAATGGTGGCAAGCGAGAGGTGTTGTTGTAATTAATGCAAGGAGGAAGATGAGGACAAAAGGCTTTGACTGGTGACTCCAACTTTCCTCTCTCCCTTCTCTCTGTTACACCCAAAAGCCAAACCGAGCCTAGGACCTTTTACGGATTTCGTTTTAGCTGCTCTTAAGCTTCAGCACCGAGGGCAATCAATCTCTTAAAAGAAAAAGCTAGGCAAAGAGCCCTCCCAGCAACTCCGCTGACCTTTTTACTCTCAGCAATGCCCTCGATGGACTCTCCCAGCCATTCATCTTCAATGACCGCCAACTGTCGAGGCTTTCCTCAACGGACTCCAGCTTTGTCCCGGTTTCCAGCTTCTTCCCAGCCACAGGCATCTCGTCCTGGCCTCCAATGCAAGGGAAGGCCCAAGTAAGGGCAACGGCACTTCCAATCCAACTAACATGACTCCCTGGGGGACAAACCACCAGCGGGCAGAAGTGCTCAAATCCACAAAAGGAAAAATATGGGTGCTACAAGAGCTAAGTACATTGCACTTAAAACAGTTTTCTTTCATTAATACTTAAAAATGCCATGCAGGGAAGGCCTCGGTCGGCCCCATGCGCCAACACCACAAGCCCGGGTCTAGCAGGGAAGACCTCGGTCGACCCCAAGCACCGGCACCACAAGCCCGGGTCCAGCAGCGAAGACCTCAGTCGGCCCCAAGCGCCGGCACCATAAGCCCGGGTCCAGCAGGGAAGATCTCGGTCGACCCCAAGCGCCGGCACCTTAAGCCCAGGTCCAGCAGGGAAGATCTTGGTCGGCCCCAAGCGCTGGCACCTTAAGCCCGGGTCCAGCAAGGAAGATCTCGGTCGACCCCAAGCGTCGGCACCTCTAACCCGGGTCCAGAAGGGATGACCTCGGTCGACCCCAAGCGCCGGCACCTCAAGCCTGGGTCCAGCAGGGAGACCTCGGTCGACCCCAAGCGCCGGCACCTTAAGCCCGGGTCCAGCAGGGAAGGCCTCGGTCGGCCCCATGCACCGGCACCTCAAGCCTGGGTCCAGCAGGGAAGACCTCGGTCGATCCCAAGCGCCGGCACCTTAAGCCCGGGTCCAGCAGGGAAGGCCTCGGTCGGCCCCATGCGCCGGCACCACAAGCCCGGGTCCAGCAGGGAAGGCCTCAGTCGGCCCCAAGCACCGGCACCATAAGCCCGGGTACCACTTGCTGGCCCCAAGCACCGGCACCATAAGCCCGAGTACCACTGGCAGAGCGATGAACTATCGACACTCAAGCTCGAGACCAGCTCGGCACTAAAAGCCAAAAACTGACTCCAACGTCGATACCAAACACACAGAGGCAATTTTATTTCAGCCCTTGTGGCTTTATTTCTGCTTCGGCCATCTTGTTTTAGCCTCAACGGCCTTATTACAGCCTCAACGGCTCATCTCTGCCTCTGCGGCAACGGCTCCCTCTATCTCAGGAGCATCATTGACTCTTTGCCTCAATGACATATGGACGAGGACCCACATCCAAACTTCATATCAAAGGTTAAAGACCCCAAAGTCGGATGAGGATCAGTCACTTGGGAGGTGACGCCCTTTCGCCTTGCTGGGGGGGCATATGATGTGGCTGATCCAACGCCATTAGAGAATCGTGAAGGAAGGAAACTGACGGAGCCCCCCTTTGGCCTCCAAGGGCCCTCCGGCCACGGTAGCGTTTATGGCCTCATAAAGCCACGCACACCCAATTGCTCTAAGGTATTTATTGCCTTATTAAAGGCATTTATGGCTACCACATTGAAACATTTATGGCCGCCACGTTGCTCACCTCCAAGGCCGAACCCCGATGGCCGACACCTCCAAGACCGACACCTCCAAGGCCGAGGCCGACACCTCCAAGACCGGCTAACACCTTCAAGACCAACACCTCCAAGGTCGACACCTCCAAGACTGACACCTCCAAGGCCGATACCTCCAAGGCCGATACCTTCAAGGCCAACGTGCATACAATTGCTTCAAGGCATTTATTGCCTTATTTTCTCCCTATATAAAGGCATTTATGGCTGCCACGTTGCTCCTCTCGGCCTCAACTCTCGCTTGGCCTCGGTCCTGCAGCTGCCAAGCTCCCTCGCCGTGAACAGTGCCATGCAAATATTCACCCTCGGCCTTTTCTGAAGCTCATCCAAGGGCATGAGCAGGGCCACGCAAGCACCCCATACTCAACACTCTACGAGGGACAGTTAGCTTCAACTCAACATCATCCTTCTCCCCAACGGCTGTACCTTGGGACCCACACGACTAACTTTATCATCCATCATTGTCTGCATAGGACAACCAAAAAGGTGACGTAGGGGACATGTTTGGCAAGCACCGTAATGATCGGTCATGCCCTGCGGCCACCTACTCTAACAGGACATGGCCTACAGCTTGACACGTCATACGGAGGTAAGCTCCACTGTGCTACCATCAATTAATGTTCTGACAAGTGATCACGCCCCAAGCCCACGGACTTCAGGCATCTATAACAAGGGTAAGAGAGACCCCGACCAGGTAACACACTCATAACACTCCTAAACACTTACAAAGAGAGCTCCTCTCTGAGTCTCTCTCTCTTTTTCTCTTTTGAGCTTCCTCAAGCTCACGGCCGTTGCCCAGAGCACTGACTTGAGCGTCGAAGGGTCCCCGCCGGAATCTTCGGTCCCCGGAACTTGTTTGCAGGCACGAGGAGCTTGCTGGAGGAGGCGACCGAATGCTCGCAGATGCTCAGGAGCGGTGATCTGGCGTCAACAGAGCCAAACCGGCCTAACGCTTGTTAGGTAGGGCCTTTGAGTTGGGAACTCTGGTAAAAGGGAGACCAAGGGGGGACCAAGGACCAAAATGGCCTGCTTGTTAGCCTAAGTTTTACAGCATTAAAATATTTTCTCCCGTAGGCTTGTGTGGTAGCATGATAAAATTTGATGTCTGACCATGGATGAGACTTAAGTGATTAGCTTTTATGAATTAATCATGTGAACATACTTATCTTATTATCAAACACAATTTTTATACACCAAGAAAAATTAAAAATTATAGAAACTTTGTATTATGAACCGGCCGACGTGGAGTGGCTAGTCAATAAGTGCTAAACATTAAAGTCTAGTATACTGAAGAGTTGAACGTTAATTAAGCTAGCTAATTTTCAATGCAAACACCCGGGCCAAACAATTACAAGTGATCAGAGCAAAGTCCATCTTCATCTTCGCCAATTGAAAATTGGATTCTTAATTATTTGGGTTTGACAAGACATAGGGATGATGGCTTAATGTAAAACAAGGTTGGATTTGGACAAAACTTACACTGGCCTAAACCATGACTAAATTATGTTTAGACCAGTCCACGGGCACCAACAAATGCAGGTATGGAAGGAAAAGATCATTAGAGAAAAAGAAGGGCAAAAAAATGACAAGCCTATAGGGAAACCTCATCCCATTTTCATTTATATATCATATATATCGTCATCTCTGTAGTATAAAGTATTAGTAAACCAGTTACTCGGGGCCTATTTGGTATTGTTTTTATTTTCATGTTTCTCTTTTTGACATATTAGAAATACTATGTGAAGATTGGTGTTGAAGATGGCATTTGCATATAACCTCTTATATTTCATAGTTTTATTATTACTTTTCTGAAAAATTAATAAATCTTTGCTGCCAAAAATACTTATAGACTTTATAGGCAATTCAAGGAAACAAAAATCTTTCATCTCATATGGCAGTCAGTCAGTCTTGTTGATCTTTCTTCTTAGATTTTGAAAATGTGAAAAAAAAAAAAGCAATAACAAACAGCAACAGTTTCTGAACACGGTACCATATATACATGGACAAATTCAATAGATCCAGAGATGCTACCGTCCATGTCATGATAATAAAACATAATTATAATAACTTAATTTATTTTGCTTCATAATAACTTTGAAGCATATGAATTGATCAAGAGCCATCCTTTTTTACTCATTAGGATTGTTGCAAAAGATCAATGCCATATCGTTCTTGTTATTTTTAGATGCATGCTTGAAATACAAAGCTTAATTACCTTTCACTGCATATATATTCAAATCAACTTTAAGAATATGCATTAAGAACTGAAGGAGCTTGTCAAAGACATCATGACTAAGAAACCAAGGAAGAAGGCCTTTTTGGCTCACAAACGAAACTATTCTCGAAGAACACCAAACATATTTTCTTATTTTCATAGGCTGGCAAACATATATAATTAAAACGGTCTCCGTACGTGAACCAACTTAAGGACATACGTATATGTAGGCAAGCTCGCCTAACAAC
Source organism: Calamus simplicifolius (assembly GCA_900491605.1). NCBI lineage: Eukaryota > Viridiplantae > Streptophyta > Magnoliopsida > Arecales > Arecaceae > Calamus > Calamus simplicifolius. The sequence continues at coordinate 374,320 of UESW01005008.1, read as the reverse complement.
TTATTCGTCCACCAAGAACTCCTTCATTGAGGGGTGGGCGCCCTACCAATCCCAGAAACGCTCCTCATCTTGGCCTTGGCGCGTTTGATGTAGTCCTCCACCTTCACGTTAAAATTCATGGTGCTCTTTAACCTTTCTGGTGGCTGCGCTGCCGGCGCCGGGCCATTTGTTTGCGGGACCTTCGCAACCGGCACTGATGCTCGTGGTGGCGGCGGTATTGGCCTTGGCTTCTTCTGATCGGGCGCAGGTTTAGGTTTGAAGCAATCGAAGAGGTTGCTGCACATGTCTAAGGAGCTGGACGTACGAGGGGTGGTCGATTCCTTCCTCCCGATCTGCAGGTGTATGGAGAGTGAGAGGATTAGCTTTGGAGATGGAGAGAGGAGTATTTAACGGGCCGGGGGAGGGGAGGAGGAGGGGGATTGGTGGTGACTGCAAGCTTGCATGGCGGCTAGTGAGAACATTGGTTGGGACTTTGGCATGGAGTCAAGGGAGTGGGCAATGCTTTGCTAGATGCCCTAAATTAAAGCTTCTTCCTTATCGTTTTGGTTTGGGATCGTATTCTTCTTTGCTTTTCTGAAACGTGCCGCCGTTCTGTCGCTGAATGGATGGAGGAAAGGGAAAGCCTTTGTTGTTTGGAGCGAACTGGAGGGGTCCAGGTTGGTAAAGAACGGCTGCTAGCTGTTGGTAGGGTGATTTTCAATCGGAATCTTTTACCTCCAATAATTGATGAGAAGGGAAGAATTAAATGAATAAATAAATAAAATTGGACAAGGAATAATTCCTTCTTCTCGTTCGTAAGGACGATCAAAAGTGGAGTTAGGAGGAAATGATGCGACTGGAGAATTTAAGCAACGGAAGCAAATCACGCAACCCAGCTGAAAGGTGGCTGCATGACGGCACCACGCCTGGCGTCAGACCACCAAGAATCCTACCAAACGTATCCAAAGTTTTCGATGCGAGCTGAGCTGGAACATGGAACAAAGAATTGTTGATTGAAGACGTACGCATCATGCACACCGTGTCCATAGTTGGACTTGATGATCATGTGACAGATGGGATCGGCTTGATTGGCCTGAAAAGTTATAAAGGTCACTATTAAACACCAATTTAATAAGAGCCTCTGAATTCAGAAAAGGCTCCATGCTAATTACCACCTTGGGAACCTGATGGAGCCAAGATATATAAGGTTAGTCCAAAAATAAAAATGATGATGTTTGAGGCATCAGAATATATGTGAAAATTGTCATAAGGTATCAAATCAAATCGATCCAAAATCAGACCAGATATGATTAACCCATTCTTAACCAAAAGTTGTTATCTAAGCTTTTTAGAAAATCCTTTTATATTATAAAGCTTAGGATTAGAAATCATTTGCTTAAAGTTTTTATATTAGTGTTGGTTAAGACTAAAAATAAGAAGTGTAAAATGAAAGCATTGTTGAAATTAGTAATTAGAATCAAATGCATGACAGTGTGTGCATTTATTTTATTGAGGGAAATATACAATGTGAATTGTCATTGATGCATGTTAGTATTCAGCGTTTAATCTGTTGAAAGTATTTTGAGAAATTTCTTTTCAATTTCTGAAAACATACTTCATCAAGTTGATGTAACTTTGATTCAACTTGGCTTGACTGAGTTATTAAGTTAAATTGTGACGGTCTCTAGACGAACGGGGAGCTGCTTCCGCTTTTCTTATTCATGACCATAGAGGAAACTATCTATTTGCTGGGCACTGCCATGTCATTACCACTCAGTTTACCAAACCAAAATTTGGAGTGGAATTTCTAAGACCCACCCATCCATATGTAAAAGGTGTTATATTTTTTGAATGACTAATAGCAATTAACTAAAATTTCTCGCATGGATCAAGGGGCCAGCTGGTATGAGCATCAATATCTCACAACTGTAGACGCTGTTACCATTATGATTCTTATTCTGTTAAAAAAGTAAGGCAACAGCAACAAAGCTTTGACTCCAAGCTAATGAGAATCGGCTGGTTAAAACTAGAGTAGTATAATAATATTTTTTACTAATATTCAAAGCAAACCATATATAGGCATGCAAATCCTTTGCACATATAGTTAATTTAACAAGAATTTAGAAAAAAAGTATCTTTTTATAGTTTTATTGTGTTTACAACTGAGACATGCTGTCTAATAAACTCAACATCGTCGTTGGCTTGTCACCTATAGGGTAGGATATATATATATATAATAAATATAGTAGGCAGTCGTTGCAGTACTATGACCATTGTTTGAGCAAAATTTTCCTAAATCATTCTATCTCCAAAATGATAGGAATTTTTTTTATAAATATTGATTTTATAAAAATATATTTGACGGTGATTTTTAATTTGCTTTTGAAACAATAAATTTCACAAGACCGGAATCGATTTCAAACTTGCACTCTCATGAATGGAGGCACCCTCATAAATCAACCCAATCTCCTACCAAAACCCATTGCGATACGTCAACACAAAACCCAGCACGAAATTGTATATAGAAACATCACATATCATTCAACCAAGTTGAAGCGAAACCCCGAATCCATGAGAAAGGCTTTTCTTGACGCCAGGCGAGAGCAAGCGCATAACACCGAGCGGCTCACGTCACTTATACCCAGCATCTACGGCGGTGCTTTAAGACTGAAATTCTAAAAGAATGCTGCAATCAATTAACCCCAGCAGGTAAAACATTTAGAAAAAGCTTCTACCTTAAACTTGCCGGCGGCCTTTAATTTATGGTTAATAAGCTTCCACCTCACACTTGGTATGTTTAGGATCTAGAGGACAACATCTAATGCGATGGCTGAAGGACTAGTTTTCCTACAGTCAGAAGTATGATAGCAGCGGTGTGATCCAGGCCGCAACTAACAAATCACCACATGAATGAATCCAAGGAAAAGTCTTTGTACACCGCCCCCGGTGCAGCAAGGCCTACGTGGGCTGTACCGCCTCTTCTGATTGGTCCACGTAAAGCCTACGTGGATGACGGTGCCGGGCGGTATGACCCTGCTATGATGTAACATTCTGAACGTAACGGGCATTTAAAGCAGTTCGCTTTTTTAAAAAATTAGCGTACGGACGAAAATGCATTTCCCTCGTACGGACGAAAATGCCATTTCCCTCCATCCTAGCGTCATTTTACGTTGAATTTCATCTGTGCAAGAAGAACTCTCTTTCTTCCCCTTTCTTCCCCCTCGCTATGGATTTCGGATGCATCACCAGAATCAGTTGAGCACGAACCGTCGCCCTCGCTCTGAGAGTCCGGTCGAAAGAAAATATTTCAGCTTCGAGGCTGGAAAACCTGGCTACTGGAGTCTTTGTACAAAAACTTCTGGAGGAAATGTCGTTCGCAGCACGAAGTAAAAAGTCCTTCTTTCCACTTCTTCTAAAGCCCTTTATTACACCAACTATTTTTCTGGTTAGAGTTAGTTAATGCGTGACCAAACCGTTTAATGCGCGGGTAACTTCCTTAGAACAAAACAGTTATGACATTCTGGGAGTCATAGCTGTTTAGAGTTTACTGTTTTGTAAGCACGAATGTCATACTCTTTTAATTAGGATGTTATACCTCATGAACTGGGGTGTCGTCAGAGTGGTTCGGCCTATATTCCCCGTTATTTCCTGTCCATATAGCTCTAGTGTCGTCGTTAAAGCTACGACACCCCTGATATACTGTTAAGACACCGTAGTTACAAGCCTAGGACATCCGTGCTCCAAACGAATGCTGGAGAAAAGCCTTGCGACACCGTAGTTACAACGCTACGACACCCATGCTTATAACCTTCGCGATCTTCGTATGTTGCTTTCCGGGGTGTCGTAGCTTGTTCTATGGGGTGTCTTTAAATGCTATAAAGGGTGTGTCGTGCTTATAAACGATGCTGGAGAGCAGGCCCGCGACACCCCGTATGGAGAACAATCCCCGTGACACCCCGCTTTAACAGTCACGTCATCGGTGTCGTTGCCTTAAAGTTAGGGTGTCGTCAGATGAGAACTGGGGTGTCGTTAACAGCCTGAGTTGGTGCTATCATTGTTCGCACACCCCAGTTGAAACTTCACGAGACCCTAGCTCTCATCTGACGACACCCGTGCTTATAACTGACCACGGCGAGAAGGCCCGCGACACCCAAGTTACTAAAATTTATTTTTATTCATCACAAAAATAAAGAGAAGACGAAAAGAAAAGAAAAAAGTACATGAGCCCTTACTGGGGCTTGTCATCTGCTTCGGTCGCTGCCGAGCTCCCCCTACGCTGCGGGCTAACTCGGCGATCTAGCGCTGGAGGGATTCTACTTGCCCCTCCAGCCGGTTGTTGGCCCGATGCAGGACCTCGATCTGTCTCATTGAAACGGCCATGTATTGCTTGGCCGCCCTGTTGAGTCGCTCGCTGTTTGCGAGCGACTCTGCAAAGACATCTAAATCAATGGTTACTATTGTGCGGCGGCTCCCAGGGGGGCCAGTCGATCGCCCCTCGCCTCTAGAAGCCATATCAGTATACAAAAATTTTGGAAGATCAGTTGAAAAGGTGATGAACGATGGCATTCCCCCATCCATATTTAAGGTACTCCTGGTGGGTGTTTCGATTGCCACGTGCCACCATCTCAGTGGGTGGTTCAAAGGAATCGAATCGTTGCGCCCCCCCCTCGATGAGTTTCGAGTGATGGGGAACAGAAGAGAGTTTCGGGAAGCCAAATACCTGGTTACCGTAGTAAGTTTTACGTCGTCCCAAGAGGAAACCTCACGACACCCAAGGATGATTTGGATTTCGCCAAAACTCCTTCGCGACACCCCACTTGAAACCTCACGACACCCTAGCACCATGCTATGACACCCGTGCTTAGAACTGACCACGGAGAGAATCCCCGCGACACCCCAGGAGAATTGGATTTGGCCGAAACTCCTTCAAGACACCCCTGTTGAAAGCTCACGACACCCTAGCTTTAAGGCGACGACACCCGTGCTTAGAACTGATCACGGAGAGAACCCCCGCGACACCCCTTGTCGAATTCGGTCGAAACTCCTTCGCGACACCCAGTTGAAATCTCACGACACCCTAGCACCAATGCCACGACACCCGTGCTTAGAACTGACCGCGCAGAGAATCCCCGCGACACCCCAGGAGAATAGGATTTCGGCCGAAACTCCTTCGAGACACCCCTGTTGAAAGCTCACGATACCCTAGCTTTAAGGCGACGACACCCGTGCTTAGAACTGATCACGGTGAGAATCCCCGCGACACCCCTTGTCGAATTCGGCCAAAACTCCTTCGCGACACCCCAGTTAAAATCTCATGATACCCTAGCACCAATGCCACGACACCCGTGCTTAGAACTGACCGCACGGAGAATCCCCTCAACACCCCATGAGAATTGGATTTCGGCCGAAACTCCTTTGAGACAGCCCAGTTGAAAGCTCACGACACCCTAGCTTTAAGGCGACGACACCCGTGCTTAGAACTGATCACGGAGAGAACCCCCGCAACACCCCTTGTCAAATTTGGCCGAAACTCCTTCGTGACACCCCAGTTGAAATCTCACGACACCCTAGCACCAATGCCACGACACCCGTGCTTAGAACTGACTGCGCAGAGAATCCCCGCAACACCCATGAGAATTGGATTTCAGCCGAAACTCCTTCGAGACACCCTGTTGAAAGCTCACGATACCCTAGCTTTAAGGCGACGACACCTGTGCTTAGAACTGATCACGGAGAGAACCCCCGCGACACCCCTTGTCGAATTCGGCCGAAACTCCTTCGCGACACCCCAGTTGAAATCTCACGATACCCTAGCACCAATGCCACGACACCCGTGCTTAGAACTGACCGCGCAGAGAATCCCCGCGACACCCCAGGAGAATTGGATTTCGGCCGAAACTCCTTCGAGACACCCCAGTTGAAAGCTCACGACATCCTAGCTTTAAGGCGACGACACCCGTGCTTAGAACTGATCACGGTTAGAATCCCTGCGACACCCTAGGAGGATTGGATTTAGGCCAAAAATCCTTCGCGAAACCCCAGTTGAAACCTCACGACACCCTAGCACCAATGCTACGACACACATGCATTAACAGTGAACCCACGGGTGTCGTCGTCTTAAAGCTAGGGTGTCGTCAGATGATAACTGGGGTGTCGTATTGTTTTAACCTTTGTGTCCTAAATCCTAATCATTTGTCAGCATATATTGACAACTAAATCTATGGATATCATTGTTCATGACTGCGTGCCTATATTTTCACAGTTGATGCTGAAATTGTAGATCGGAAAAAATCGATAACACTCCCGGCCGTGCACCTTCACCCGTCGCTCCAAATGCAGTGGATGATACTGTAGTTCCTCAAACTGGAATGGAATTCAATTCAGCAGATGATGTATATACGTTCTACAATGGATACGCGAAATGAGTTGGTTTTGGAATCACAACAGTGTGTAGCAGGGCCAACAACAAAAAATAACTTTGCTTCAAGCACCTGGCGTGTTAGAGGCAAGGAAAATCTAGAAAATCAGAGAAGAGTATGAATCATAGGGATACTGGGAAAGTTGATTGTATGGCATCCATAAAAGCAAGACTGAATGCTACAAGTGGTAAGTGGATATTGGATGAGGTTTCTCTAGAACATAACCATGGGATGTCCATAACATCAACTAGTTATCTACGGTCGCATAGGAGGATCAGCACACCAGAGAAGGCAGAGATCAGCAATTTACATGCCGTGAATGTTCCGATGACTCAGATATACTCTGCCATAGCAAGGAGAAAAGGGGGCAGAAGATAATTGGATTTCACCGAGAAGGATGCTCGTAACTTCATTTGTCGTGAACGTCAGTCTAAGCTGAAAGAAGAGATGCTCAGTCGATGGTAATTCATTTCGCCGAAATGCAACTCAAAATCCTAATTTCTTCTATACCTTAGACCTCAATGATAATGGTCATCTGAGGTCTGTCTTCTGGATTCATCCAAGGTCAAGATTGGCATGCACATACTTCGGTGATATTCTAAGCTTTGACTCAACATACTTGACAAACAGATATCAAATGCCTTTTTGTCCATTCGTCGGGGTCAACCATCATGGATAGTCCACCTTGATTGGATGCGCATTATTGTCTGATGAGAGTACTGAGACATATAAATGGGTTTTTCAGACATGGCTGGATGCAAATGGTGGTCAAGCACCTATTTCCATAATAACTGATCAAGATAAGGCAATTGAGGCTGCTGTCAAAGAAGTTTTTCCTAACACACGACATCAATTTTGTCTTTGGCATATATTGAAGAAGATACCTGAAAAGATTGGCCACATTTGCACGGCAAATCCCAAGTTTATGGTTGATTTCGATGAGGCGATATATGATTCATTGACCATACAGTCATTCGAGAAAAGGTGGGCACATGTTATGGAGAAATATAAAGAATGCAAGTCTATAGATTGGTTCAATGTCCTTTACGAATGTCGGGATAAATGGGTCCCAGTTTACCTAAAGGATACATTCTTCGCAGGTTTGTATGTCATTGTCTTTGGTTCATGTTCGCGTTAAACGCTTTTTTTTTGTTGACAAAATTTTGAACAGAGATGTCATCTTCACAAAGGAGCGAGGGCATTAATCACTTTTTCGATGGGTTTATAAATTCGAAGACAATACAGAGTTCATAAGTAAGTACGAAGATGCCTTGGAAAAAAGATACGAGGCCGAAAATGAGGAAGATAATAGGACGTTGCAAACGATTGCTTTCCTAAAGACATCATCACCTTTTGAGAGACAAGCTGCAAGAAGGTATACAAGGCGCATTTTCAAAAAATTTAGAATGAGATCCTTGAAATGGCTGCATCAAAAATAAAATTGATCAACTAAGCTGGCAACTGTTGTGTATATTCTGTAAAGTCGTATGAAAGGATTGAAGTCAATGGAATCGGCAAGGAGATGATCAAAGATTATATCGTGTCATACGATAGAAATATTGAGGATGTCCAATGCCAGTGCCGATCCTTTCAGTTCAAGGGGTACCTGTGTAGGCATGCCTTGTTGGTTCTTCATCAAAGTAACGTATTTCGTTTACCAGATAAATACTTCTTGAAGAGATGGTGCAAGGACATGAAATACCAATTCGACGAATTCGACTGCAATACTGAAGGTTATGATAAAAGCATACGAAATCATGGTACGCAGTGATAATTTTTTAATTGAAATGTCTTAATATTTTTTTTGTTAATATTATGTTAATGATTGTAGATATAGTTTGCTGAGTCATCGGATGATGAAGCTCGCAGAGATAGCCTCCATGTCTGAAGATGCATTTAATGTAGTGATGGATGGTCTAACACCTATATTCAAAATTGTCGTGGATGCCAACTGCGCAGCTAAATCACGTACAGAGCTTGTAATTCAAGATCCTGAACAAATTAGGACAAAAGGTCGCCTGAGAGAGAACAGATTAAAGAGTGGAGTCGAGAAGAAGTTAAAAAGATCAAGGAAAAAATAGGTCAAGGAAAGAGCTGCTTCAAGCATCAGGCAGACTTGTTTGCAGTCTATTAATACTGAAGAGGACCTGGAGAGAATTGTACCACCTTTCGAAGCTTTGATGGACGAATTTGATGCTTATGTATTTCGTCAACTTACACAGGAGCATATATAAAACACGGGTGTCGTAACTTTTGAACTAGGGTGTCTTGGTCGCAAATGAAGTGCTTTCAAAATAGGGTGTCTATTTCAGTAAAATGAAGTGCTTTTAGCGCGACGACACCCCAACTCCTGGCTAACGACTCCCTAGCTCTTGCGCGGCGACACCCAAAGGCGGAAACCTACGACATCCCAGTACTCGCGAACGGACACCGAAGATTTTAGCGCGATGACACCCCAGCTCCTGGCTAGCGACTCCCTAGCTCTTGCACGGCGACACCTGAAAGGCGAAACCTACGACATCCATACTCGCGAATGGACACCGAAGATTTTAGCGCGATGACACCCCAGCTCCTGGCTAGCGACTCCCTAGCTCTTGCGCGGCGACACCCGAAAGGCGGAAACCTACGACATCCCAGTACTCGGACACCGAAGATTTTAGCGCGACGACACCCCAGCTCTGGCTAGCGACTCCTAGCTCTTGCGGCGACACCCGAAAGGCAGAAACCTACGACATCCCAGTACTCGCGAACGACACCGAAGATTTTAGCGCGACACCCCAGCTCTTGGCTAACGACTCCCTAGCTCTTGCGCGGCGACACCCGAAAGGCGGAAACCTACGACATCCCAGTACTCGCGAACGGACACCGAAGATTTTAGCGCGACAACACCCCAGCTCTGGCTAGCGACTCCCTAGCTCTTGCCGGCGACACCGAAAGGCGGAAACCTACGACATCCCAGTACTCGCGAACGGACACCGAAGATTTTAGCATGACGACACCCCAGCTCTTGGCTAGTGACTCCCTAGCTCTTGCGCGGCGACACCCGAAAGGCGAAACCTACGACATCCCAGTACTCGCGAACGGACACCGAAGATTTTAGCGCAATGACACCCCAGCTCTTGGCTAACGACTCCCTAGCTCTTGCGCGGCGACACCCGAAAGGCGAAAACCTACGACATCCCAGTACTCGCGAACGAACACGAAGATTTTAGCGCGACGACACCCCAGCTCTTGGCTAACGACTCCCTAGCTCTTGCGCGGCGACACCCGAAAGGCGAAAACCTACGACATCCCAGTACTCGCGAACGGACACCGAAGATTTTAGCGCGACGACACCCCAGCTCTTGGCTAACGACTCCCTAGCTCTTGCGCGGCGACACCCGAAAGGCGAAAACCTACGACATCCCAGTACTCGCGAACGGACACCGAAGATTTTAGCGCGACAACACCCAGCTCTCTAGCTAGCGACTCCCTAGCTCTTGCGCGGCGACACCCGAAAGGCGAAACCTACGACATCCCAGTACTCGCGAACGGACACCGAAGATTTTAGCGCGACGACACCCCAGCTCTTGCTAACGACTCCCTAGCTCTTGCGCGGCGACACCCGAAAGGCGAAAACCTACGACATCCCAGTACTCGCGAACGGACACCGAAGATTTTAGCGCGACGACACCCCAGCTCTTGGCTAACGACTCCCTAGCTCTTGCGCGGTGACACCCAAAAGGCGGAAACCTACGACATCCCAGTACTCGCAAACGGACACCGAAGATTTTAGCGCGACGACACCCCAGCTCTTGGCTAACGACTCCCTAGCTCTTGCGCGGCGACACCCGAAAGGCGAAAACCTACGACATCCCAGTACTCGCGAACGAACACCGAAGATTTTAGCGCGACGACACCCAGCTCTTGGCTAACGACTCCCTAGCTCTTGCGCGACACCCGAAAGGCGGAAACCTACGACATCCCAGTACTCGCGAACGGACACCGAAGATTTTAGCGCGACGACACCCCAGCTCTTGGCTAACGACTCCCTAGCTCTTGCGCGGCGACACCCGAAAGGCGGAAACCTACGACATCCCAGTACTCGCGAACGGACACCGAAGATTTTAGCGCGATGACACCCCAGCTCTTGGCTAACGACTCCCTAGCTCTTGCACGGCGACACCCGAAAGGCAAAACCTACGACATCCCAGTACTCGCGAACGGACACCGAAGATTTTAGCTCGACGACACCCCAGCTCTTGGCTAACGACTCCCTAGCTCTAGCGCGGCGACACCCGAAAGGCAAAAACCTACGAAGGCAAACATATGAATAAATCGAGGACACCCCTGCTCGCAATATAAAATTTGTGCATTTGCATTAAATATTAATCAGTGTTAATATGAATAAATTACATTCAATTTTCATTCAAAGAAGAATAAAAAAATTAAGAACATTTTTCGACAATGTCGCTAATCTTTTTGTTCAGGCCCTCTCTCAATATCGTCGCAGCTAAGTGTCGCCGGTAATCTCTGACTTCCTCATCCGTGAAATCCATCTTCATATCAGGATTGTCCCGTCGAGCAAGACATTCCATGTATCTCAGACAGTATAGGCCGCAATCCAGCGATCCGGTCGGTTGGCTTGGGCAATCCGAAATCTCTTCCATCGGCCAAGTCATCGCTTCCTTCTTATCGCAGTAGATATGGAATATGTGGCCAAGAATTGTATGCCATTTCCTTGCATTGGCCTTGTACTTGGGGTTGCGTTTCATTGAATTCAGGTGCATGAACACCTTTCTTTCCATGTCGACAGCAACCAAATGCCAGTGCGAGTTATCAGAGTTTATTATGGTGAAAAGAAACCGGAATTGGGCCTTATCTTCATCCGATACATTGTCAAATATCGAGGCCCCTGATGTTCCAGCGAGTTCATGAGCAGGTGATGAGGAAGTCAGACACAGAGCGGATACAAAAACTGATGCAAATATGCACTTATGGTATCGGTCCGGATGCTCTGTCCAGTTGCGCATCAGAAACTCCTGGCCGGCATCAATTATCTGCCAATGCAATGTAAACCGATTAATATAATTCTAAAATCAACAACTAGAACAGGTTTCTTGATATACTTACATCATCTATTATCATTTCATTGTTAATGAGATCTTGAAGATTTTTTCTTGTTACAACGCCAGAAAACATATTGGTGTAGACGATCTCATCGGTTAGTCGTTCGCTCAAAAAATTTTGAATAATAATTTGGTCATCTTCGACCGTTGTGTTGGGCTTTGACGTGCCCACTGTCTTCGCCGACTTTTTAGGACGGGTTGTCTCATAACATTCTCCGACGACCGTGGATGCCTTACGCTTCCTCGGCTCTTTTTTAACCCTCCTAACAAGCGAAGGCACTCCAACGATTTCTATGTCCATATTATCACCCTTTGGCGCAGGGGTGCCAAGTTTATTATCGGATATGGACTCATCTTTATTTTCATTCCATGCTCTATTTTATCATCCAATGAATCCCCCTCCAATCTCTTCTCCTCTGCTTTTGCATTCCCCATCTCAATTGGACACTCGGATGAATGGTCCTCCTCCATCTTCTTCTCCTCACTATTTCCATTACCAGGCTCGCGGAGGACCAACTCCAGGGAATGCACCTTCTCTGTTTTCCCGTCTCCCTTGTCCTCCTCATTTATTGCATTACTTTCCTTTCTGAGCAGTGAACTGAGGAGGCTCTCAGCAATGGACAGCCTGTGCCTGACATCGTCGAGTTGATCCTTAACGCACTCCAATTCAGTCCTCAACTCGGCACATCCTGCGCAGCTATCCGTTGGTTGAGGGGCGCAGGTATCTGTTGGTTGAGGGGATGCTACATTCTGCTGAGTGAGAAGCCAGCGCTCTTCTGACAGTGGTACAGTAGCTCCCTCCATCTGCAACGCAAGATGATAACAAATTAATATTAAGTGAACATATTGACGCATTAAGTTGAAAAATATGGTCAGAGCAATGGAGCAATGTACTAGCTTACCAAGTCGTGAGGCTGCAAGTCGGCAACCCGAACCGACTGGATCTTCATTTGGTGGTCATACCACTTCAACAGCCGGGGCAGTTTATCAGGGTATGCTGGTTCTCGCATTGATGTATGCTCGAGGAACCACGCCTGAACATGATATTTTTTGGATATTAAATAATGTAATATTAAAAAAAATTATACTAAGAACACTACTTATGCGTCTCAATAATCCTTACCACCAGTGCTGCCGAGCATCCGAACAGGGTAGGCTGCCTCCTAACTTTTTTTGCATTCTTTGAGTGGACCGGCTCCTCGGAACGCAAGCAAGCAGCTATTTCTGGGAGAGCCAGAACAATCAACTCCTTCAATGCCGAAGCCCAGTCGATGCTATCCAGTTGACTTAAGTCATCCAAGTGCTGGATGAGATACCGTGGACATCTCTGATTAGACTTTGGAGCCAAAAACATGGCCAACATGTATGCGATCCAAAGTCGGACGGTGTCCTCGACATCCTCCTGTACCTTAGATGATCGGAGTTGAAATATTAACTTCTCCAAACCTTCTTGGCGAAGATCTAAACCCTGGCCAAACCGTCTGAACAACCTTCCGTTGAACAATTGGCTGGACGTGTCGATCTTCTTCCCATGAGCTGGAAGTCCCAGAATGAGTGCGACTTCGTCGGCACTGAATAGAACTGGCTTTCCGCAGAAAATGAACTCGTCGCCTCCATTGTGACATCTTATGATGTCTGCTAGCAGTCGCCCATCGACTGTGAACGTCTGCATGTCGACGAAGGCACCAAATGGGGTCCTTCGAATAAGTTTTGTATGCCGTCTAGTGAACCCCATCTTCCAAACCTTCTGAACGTATACGGCCGGCCTGCAACTATTCTTAAACAGCTGGGAAGCCTTCACTGGGGGACTGGAACAATTTTCATATCAACTGAAACAGGGGGTAAGACATAAGACATACTTGTCATGAAATTTTAAGAGAGGATGTCATAATATTTTAACATAGTGATAAACATACCTGAAGGAGCCGCATCCTCATTCGAACGAAGAACCATGTCCTTGCATTGTTCCGCCATTTTCTCCGTCTGCTTCTTCTTTGTTCGCGGTCTTCGTCCACAAACGAAAGCACTCATCTCCATGAATGAAGTATACGGAAGAATGAACTATGGAAGAAATTTAGGAGACCAGTGGCTTCTCGAGCAAGAGACGAAGGATGGCTTCTCGAGCAAAAGGATGGCTTCTCGAGCAACAGACGAATGACCTCTAGGGTTTATGCCGACCTTAGAGAAATACGAAAGGACACCAGGATCGCCACGATCACATCACACTGACCCGCAAACCCATAGGAACTGCCCATGTTTTGCAACTTTTCTCGAAAAGATGGCATGGCTGAGTTACTAGGGTGTCGTCGAATTAGTACTAGGGTGACGTCAAAATTCCCGCCTTGTTCAAGCATGGGTGTCGTCGCCTTAAAGCTAGGGTATCGTGAGATTTCAACTGGGGTGTCGCGAAGGATTTACGGCGAATTCGAACTAGGGTATCGCGGGGATTCTCTATGTGGTCAGTTTTAAGTAAGGGTGTCGTCGCCTTAAAGCTAGGGTGTCGTGAGATTTCAACTGGGGTGTCGCGAATGATTTACAGCCGAATTTGAACTAGGGTGTCGCGGGGATTCTCTATGTGGTCAGTTTTAAGTAAGGTGTCATCGCCTTAAAGCTAGGGTGTCATGAGATTTCAACTGGGGTGTCGCGAAGGATTTACGGCAAATTCGAACTAGGGTGTCGAGGGACTCTCTATGTGGTCAGTTTTAAGTAAGGGTGTCGTTTCCTTAAAGCTAGGGTGTCGTGATATTTCAACTTGGGTGTCGTGAAGGATTTTCGGCCGAATTTGAACTAGGGTGTCGCTGGGATTCTTTCCGTGGTCAATTTTAAGCACGGGTGTCGTCTCCTTAGAGCTAGGGTGTCGTGAGATTACATCTGGGGTGTCACGAAGGATTTTCGGCCGAATTCGAACTAGGGTGTCGCGAGGATTCTCTCCGTGGTCAGTTTTAAGCACGGGTGTCATCTCTTTAAAGCTAGGGTGTCGTGAGATTTCAACAGGGGTGTCGCGAAGGATTCCCGGCCGAATTCCACCCGGGGGTGTCGCGGGAATTCTCTCCGTGGTCAGTTTTAGGCACGAGTGTCGTCGCCTTAAAGCTAGGGTGTCGTGAGATTTCAACTGGGATGTTACGAAGGATTTTCGGCCGAATTCCACAGGGGTATCGCGAGGATTCTCTCCGTGGTCATTTGTAAGCACGATGTCGTCGCCCTAAAGCTAGGGTATCGTGAGATTTCAACTGGGGTGTCGCGAATGATTTTCGGCCGAATTCCACATGGGTGTCGCTGGGATTCTCTCCGTGGTCATTTGTAAGCACGGGTGTCACGCCCCAGGTCTAGGATATTTTTTTTTCTAAGGCCCTCCCTGAGCGTGCCGGCACCCAAGGTCCTCCCTTGAGTCAGCCTCTCCTCTCAAAGTCCCGTAGCCCCTTAGAATGCTACGTGCACCACCCTCACCCAAACACACAAGCACAATTACGAGGAATCCCCAACCTTCATTGATCATACACAACAAAGGATACAAGCCTCCAGGAGTAAATAGATCTCTCCCCTAATCTACCCGCACTTTAGCCACAAAGTGCTTACAACACTCCTACCCAACCCAATGCCATGGCATGGTCCTTATATAGCCGGTTGGACCCATGCCTCCACTATCTCAAGTAAGTGGGGCGGTTGGAATAACCACCTGGTGGTTATAGTTGGTTGGCGCCCACTCCCCCATGAAGTGAGCCCATGTCCCTCACATGGTGCCACATAAGACACCACTCAGCCCATGATGTGCACTCTCCAAGGTGGTTGCCATAACCACTTGGGATCATGGCCTTCAACTTCCTCCAAGTGGGTGGTTGGGCAACTTCCACTTGGTCCACTCTCCCCCAGCCTCCGCTGGTCATGCGCGCCTCCTGCGCGCATGTACTGGTTGGTTTGCAGCTTGGCCGGGCAGTTGGACAACCGCCCGGGTGTGCGCCAGCCGTGCGTGCGCCCCGCGCGCGCCCTGTCCCCCACGCCGTCCTTCTGGCCCAATGTGTTGGGCGGTTTCGGCCACCGCCCCCATAACTGCAACCGTCCATCGAGAGTCTTGAAGTTGAAACCGCTCGCCATGTCTTCATGTCCACCATGCACGCCACGGGTCCGTGCTATCTCCGCGCATGTTGCTGGCCTCC
Organism: Calamus simplicifolius; assembly: GCA_900491605.1. NCBI lineage: Eukaryota > Viridiplantae > Streptophyta > Magnoliopsida > Arecales > Arecaceae > Calamus > Calamus simplicifolius. The sequence goes on along the minus strand of UESW01005008.1, from coordinate 358,660 downwards.
TACCAGCCCCGCGTCCATGTTGTGTCATCCTTTGGCTGATGCGCTTTGGCCCGCGCGGTCTGTGCGGCCTTACTTGGGAAAGACCCGCCTGTGGCCTTGCCCCACGCTCCGCTGCCCCTGCTGCGTCGCGTCACGCTGGGATCTCCTTCCCCTGCATGAGGTTCCCTCCATGGAACCTCGCTGTGGTCGGATCCGCATGTGCGCCATGGCCCTTGGCATTCATCCTAATGCCGGCCCCTGGCAGTACTGGCGCACCGCCAAGCTCCTTGACACCCTGCTCCCTGGGCATCCGTCCGACCCTTGACCCTCTGCGGCCAAGTCACTTGGGCACCGACCCAAGTATGGCGAACCTCACCTCGTCCGCCACGCGCACTGCCGCCCCTGCAGCGCGCCACGCCTCGGCACCGACCTAGGCGTCAGGTTGGGGGCGTGACAACGGGTGTCGTCGCCCTAAAGCTAGGGTGTCGTGAGATTTCAACTGGAGTGTCGCGAATGATTTTCGACCGAATTCCATAGGGGTGTCGCGGGGATTCTCTCCGTGGTCATTTGTAAGCATGGGTGTCGTCGTCCTAAAGCTAGGGTATCTTGAGATTTCAATTGGGGTGTCGCGAATGATTTTCGACCGAATTCCGCAGGGGTTTCATAGGGATTCTTCCGTGGTCATTTATAAGCACGGGTGTCGTCGCCCTTAAGCTAGGGTGTCGTGAGATTTCAACTGAGGTGTCACGAATAATTTTCGACCGAATTCCACAGGGGTATCGCTGGGATTCTCTCTGTGGTCATTTGTAAGCACGAGTGTCGTCGCCCTAAAGCTAAGGGTGTCGCAGAGATTCTCTCCATGGTCAGTTTTAAGCACGGGTATCGCAACATTGGTACTAAGGTGTCGCAGTATTTGGCTTCCATACACTCTCTTCATTGATGGTTTCTGTTCGCAAACGAGGCAAGGTACTCCTGAGTGTTTGCTGCCATTCGCTCTTATTTTATTGAAACCCACGACACCCTAGTTCAAAACCTACGATACCCGTGCTCAAAACCCACGATACCCTACCATGCTCAAAGCACACGACACCCGTACTCAAAACTCACGACACCCTAGTTTAAAACCCACGATACTCTAGTTCAAAACGTTAAGACAAACAGCATTAATTCAAAACCCACAACACCCTTGCAAAAAAAAACCACTACACCCTAGTTGAAAACTCGCCATGACACCATAGTTCAAAACATTAAGACAAAGCATTAGTTGAAAACCCACGACACTCTAATAGAAAACCCTATCATCGAGATCATAAACCACAACAACCTCACAATGAAAAAATGTTTTGTGCTGTGAACGACATTTCCTACAAAAGTTTTTGTAAAAGACTCAGTAGCCAGGTTTTTCAGCCTCGAAGCTGAAATATTTTCTTTTGATCGAACTCTCAGAATGAGGGCGACGATTCGTACTCAACTGATTCCGATGATGCATCCAAAATCCAGAACGAGGAGGAAGAAAAAGTTCTTTTTGTATAGATGAAATATAAAATGACGCTAAAATGAAAGAAAAAAGCATTTTTATCCGTACGTTAATTTTAAAAAAAATAAACTACTTTAAATATCCATCAACATCGTAGCAGAACCATGCTGCCCAACACCATTCTTTATGTAGACTCCACATAAATCAATCAAAAAAAAAAAATCAAATAGACTTTGCTGCACGAGAGCGATGTTCAAAGACTTTTCGAATCCAATTGAACCATCCTACAGAAAAGGTCTTGTCTTCGTAAGCAATAAAAGAGAGTTGAATCGCCGTACGAGCTACTCAAGTGGTCGGCATTCCGAATTTCCGATATAACAGTACAGCCACTGTAGCGGCCCCTACCGTACACTGAACCCTCATCAGAACATACCAGTAAAAAGCCGGTAAGTATGACAAGACGCAGGAGGGTACAAAAAGAACATCTTAAAGCTGATAGCCATTCAGCTAACAGAAAAGGCAAAGGGAAAAAAAAAAACCGAAAACCGACGGCCGTTCCGGTTTTCTGATAACCCTCCCATGAAGACCACCAATACAAGTGAAGGAAATTCTTCTTCAAATAAAAGGATTTCAATCAAACCGAACCTCAAGAAATTTGCCATCCAAGCTTTACCCGTACCCCGCCTGGTCACCCCAGAAAACAAACGCCTGCTGAGCATCCAGGAGGCGACAAATATAATACAATCCAAAAGGAGCACGCGGCCAACAGAGCATTACTTTGATCGCTCCACAACATCATGAACAAAACTAGTTGGCAGTTATCCATGACAAAATCCTGTACTGAACTTCCACAATAGGGCAACTAGGAAGAAACTAAAGTCCAGTCATAGCACTGAAGTTCTAAAGAAAAGAAAGGAAGAATCCACTATCCAATCATGAAATCACATTTGCATAACCATATTGGTGTACATAGCTAACCAGATAGTAGAGGAACAGAATCCAGATGTTTTAGGTCCACATTGGCGTACTTGATAAGAGCTAAACCACATTGGTCTTGATGACTACTGATGAACTGTTCAAAATGCATAACTTCTCACAGAATCCAGATGCTTCAAGTCCTGGACCTCCGAATGGGTGACCGGCTGTCCAAAAAAATGCCATGATAAGTTGATCAAGCAAACCATCAGAAGCTATCAGAATTCTAAAAACTAACCATCGCATCAAATAGAGATTTCACTGAAACATATGCTTGATAAAATAAGACATATATGTCTCAAACAGTGCGAATCTGAACTAAAATTGATTGGCCTAAGTTCTAATCCATTAAGTCAAATAAAATTGGAAGCTCAATTGACTTCTGCACTACATTTCATGCATGTGGTGGTTGAACGTGCAAAAGCCTAAAAGCTACCATGCAAATCAACAAATATATGCATGGGTACAAGCTAACGTCAAAAATAGGTAACACATTAACAAAGTTTTGCGATCCTCACCTTCGATAACGACCATAATCAGGACTTCTGCTCCTATCATATGATGGTCCATCATACCGATCAAAGGCAGGACTATGGGCACGACCATAGTCGGGACTTGGACGACTCCTGCGGTATACCGGACTAACAGAGCGACCATAAGGGCTAACATCACGCCTTCCATAACCACCTCTTCCAGGGCTGTCCCGCCTATCACCATGCTCATCATCATCCCTAAAGGCATACTCAACCGATACTACACGATCCAATAACTTGCTGCAAAGTGGAACAGGAGGAAAGATGATGATGATGGTTATAATTTCCAAGCATCATGAACTATGCATTCATGCAATATACTTAAAACTCATGGTAAAAAATACAGACAAAAGTAATAGGAAACAAAAGCGAGATTAAGTACATCAAAAAAAAAAAAAATTTGAAATAGCATTACAAACAGGAAAGCAGATAGACAGAAAATTATCAAATCTGGCATGCATAACTATTCTCGACATAACTTGTTTCAATGGCATAAAACTTGCATAATCAGCTCTACAATCAAATAGAAATTAACTACATAGCAAAATATACACTGGAAAATTAATCTAGCTACAAAATCATCTAAAATCCATACCCCTATCAAAGCATTTAATCTAGTTACTGACAGGCCTGTGGTGAGCTCACCCTAGAACCAAAATTTCTTAATGAGGCAAAAAGAGGATAAAAAAAGAGGCCTTGGATATCCCGACTGCAAAATATATAACCCAATTACAGGAAAGATCATAATATATAACAGAATTCTCCAAGTAGACTAACCAGAAAAGCTCGAGATCAAAAATATCTGATGAATAAACAGACCATTGGTAGCATGCATTGAAAAAATAAGGACTCCAATTCAACCAAAAAAAGAGAGAGACTACACTAAAAAAGTTTGGGTATTGGGGTAAGACTATGAATTAAGATCAAAAAAATGTTCCAACTAATAGGAAAATTCAACAAATTTCATAAAACATTTTGAATAATATTTTAAACATTCAAAAAAGTTTCCACAAATTCAAAAGTAACAAGCTATTGTCAGAAAAACAGAGAAAACACTTCATAATAGAATTCAAGAATAATTTAAAAAGAACCTTATACATCAGTGAAGAATACAAGCAAGCACCAAGGACTATTACTGCAATCACATTCATAAATAGACACAATTTGGATTATGATTAGTGTCATGTGTAACATGTATCTTTGAGTATGAAAAGGAAACTGGTCGATAATTCTTTTCCAAGTATTTATCACAACTAAACCTATCAGTTTTGACAAGCATGCAGAGGTACCAGATCATTACCAGAATGGATTCTGTGTATGCATCCTTCTCATGCATGCGTGCATGCACATGCGTGTGAAAGGGAAGGGGGCCAATTTTAGGTGTGGGCAAGCAGAAAACCCCTATCAGAAACAGGACCATGCTCCGACAAGTAATTATATCAATGGGTGAGAAGCAGAACTACCAAAATTCAACACATATTTACAAAGGAATGCAACAAAATATGCTACATCTCAAAAGAAATACCAGTTGACTGACAAGTAATACCATAAGTAACCTGATCGAGCCTCTGTAGTAACAAAGGCATGCAGGTCAAAATAAATGTAAAACGAGAACACATGCACAACAGAAGCATGCTCATTTTATTGTTAAACTAGAAAATAAACGCCAAGAGTCTTTTATACTGTTGGGTGAATATTTTCAGGATGAATAATGTTAATGAAGTAAAAGGAGAGTAAGGATGCTAACCTCATATTTGTACATTCGAGAGCCTTTGAGGCTTCTTCCTGGGTTTCAAACTGCACAAATGCAAAGTTCCTCCTAATCCGAACATTTAAAATCTTCCCATAAGGTTCAAAATGCCTTTCAATGTCCCTGACTCTTGTACGGATTGGATCAAAGTTGATAACAAAAAGTGTCTTAGTAGGCCTCACGTTTGCCATTGACCTAGAACCATCACGATGTCGTGGACCACGTTCCCCTTGCTGGAACAAAATACTCAGATAAGTGATCATCAAATGACATAGCAACGCTATTGCCAAATTCAAAAGAATCAAAACAAAATGCCCAACAACAAAAACATTAATTAAACCATACAAAGTTATAGCTGAGACAAATATAGGTTTATTGTTAATAATATGTACTACAAGAAAGCAAGAAATTTTTTTTCAAGAAGGGAAATTACCCTGGACCACTCAACTGACAGCCTACGCCTACTATAGCCAAAAGGAATATCATCTAGGCCTCGTATGGCATCTTCAGCATCACGTTCATCTTCAAAATAAACAAAAGCATACCCTGAAACAAACAAGCATTATTAAAAAGAGAACAGCATAAAAAGTGATCCACACCATTCCCATTGCTCATATATTGGTATGATATCCAAAACATGCATGTTATATTCCTCACAAAAACAAAATACTACACCTGCATATAGCTGTAGGTCTGAACATTAGAATGTGAATAATGGAATCCATCTAAGGTAGGAACTAAAACATGATGTCATATAAGTTAATTCCAAGGTAAGTAGTCACTGCCGAGCATGCTTCACCAGAAACAGTGCAGGCATTCGGCTGGCATGGCATGATGATATCAGTTGGCTTGGCATGATGATATTGGTTGGCATGGCAATGATGATAACGGTAGGCATGGTATGATGATGATGAGACTTCAACAATCATGCTCGGGCAATGGCCACGTTGGACAATGCAGAGGTGGGAAACAGGTGTTCATGTGAAAGAAATGAAGAATGCCGGTAGTGAATGGAAGGAGCTGATGTGCTGGCTGAAGGTTTCCTTCGACACCGAAGGTTTTTTGCATGAAAGTGGTGAGCCCAGAAAGAGCTCGATTTCCCTTAGTAGCTCCTGCGTCAAAGCAAACATATAAACATGGATGTCCTTCAAACAGAAATTGCAGCATTGATCTTGTCAGACCAACCACTGTCTGAAATTGACACAGTGGATGTATATAATATTATGTCAGCCATGTTGAGAATTATAATTCTGTTATGAAAAAATAATCCAGTTTGTCATTACACACTAAGGGAAATAGCACGAAAATTGCAGTGACCTGTTTAATATTTTTGATGTGCCTTTGGATGCAGAGTGGAAGAAACATTACACCCCTTCTCTCTTTCAACAAAGAAGATGCAATAAGAAGAAAAATCCAAGCAACTAATATTGACTGTCACTCTAAAATAATCCAGCTTTGGCATTACACGCTAAAGGAAATAGAACTAATATTGCAGTGACCTGTTTAATATATCTTGCAGTGCATATGGAGGACATCAGAATGAGGGAATAGTTAAATAAGCGCCATGCATTTTTCACAGGACAACATGAGCTGAAATTATCCTAACAAATATGAAGAAGAAGAAGAAGAAGAAATATCTGATCAACTAGAATTAACTCAGAAAAAGATGCAAAATGAATCATCTGTTTGGTCCCATAAACATTTGCATACATAATGATACAGCGTGTCTTTTTAAAAAAAATGCCTAGCCCTTATTTTCTTCTCCAGAGAGGGAGTGATGAGGTAATTGAGGTGAGATAAACATTTGGGTGGGGACAAAACAGAGTCCCTCCTGAGCTATAGTCATTGTGATAATGCAATCCCAACTCCCCTATTACCATGTTTATCCAATTCATTTTAGGTCTTCTCTGTAAGTCTGCCAACACCATCCACAGCTCAGCTCAAGCAATGGAGGCTCCATTGATCATTAATTAAAAGGATGACAGGCCCCATTTTTCATAGAGTTTAACGATTGCAAAATATATACAGGAAAAGAGGGCGACTAATGGAAAAGTTTTGAATAAATTTTAACCCATGTTTTTTTTTTGAATTATTCCATATATTTCTAGAAACAGAGAATTCAAAATACATAATTAACTAAATATTCAGGCGAACTTTCTTTAACAGTACTCCTTAGGGCATGTTTGATAGCCCAAATAGAATCGATATGATGATCTTAGATCACTCATGATCTTTATACTGAGGTGATCCGATACCCAATGACATAATATCATTACATTTGCTATAATATGCCCCCCGATGATTAAAATATTTAGATATCCATGATTATCTTGTTTGATATGCCATGAGAATCCAAAGTTACTGTTCATATATTACCTCAACTATATATTTTGCAACTAACTTGATACTTTATAGTTATTTCATATTATTTATTATTATAATATTTAGGTTTAATTATAAATTTTTTAAGCATTATATTATTATATAATAGAATAATTAATATATCATGATAATAATGTATTATATTATAATAATTATATCATTACAATTCTAAGTATATACTATAAAGTAATCTTGGATATCCGTCCTCAAGGATAGATATGGAAACACTGGGGTGGGTGGCGATTCAAAAGGTCAAGATGATTTAGTCACTACCATATAAGATCACTAGAGTGCATTCAAACGTGGTAGTCCCATCATCCTCACATCAGGTCACCGGTGATCCAAGCGAATCACCCCAAATCAAACAGCCTCCTAAGCTGCTCAATACTATATAGTTTCCCAATACTGAAAGAAAGAAACAAGAAATAGGGGTCTCCACCCTAAGATCTACACCAACACACTACAAATAGTAATAAGACCAGCCCATCCAACTACTCAACTGACATTTGTTTTTTATCTGAAAATCAACAACTGTATCTAAGTCTACATATAAACCATTAAGAAGATACAAGCAAATAGCAAACTTACTCGGATCAAAAAGAATTGTACCAAAGCTAGAAGCACTTGGAAAAGATAAGGACATAGATGCAAATTTTGTTCATATCTGCAATAGGCATATATAGTTTGGTGCCAAATCATACCTCACTAAATATGTTGGTAATCATTAAAAAGTTTCTGCAAAGCTATCAGAAAAAAAAGGCAAACAAACTGAAATATACAATTCCTTGGCCTTCACAAGATTATTAAACAAAAAACATTTTTCTAATAGCCTTACACCGACTTCACATAACTGAATTCCTACATTTTTATAATCTTGAGTCAAGAAGCAACCCAACTTAGGCATATAAAAAAAAAAAAACGTGACTACAAAAATGTTCAGAACTCAACATTGCAGTTATCCAGGAAACAAATGAACAAAGTTGAATGGTCACACATCATCATCATCATCATCTAACCATGGTAATATAAAGCGATTTGAAACTATTTGCTAGTACTAAATTTCATGACTAGACAAAGTCTCTAGATTCAAGAAAAGATCAGAGATAAGAAAACTATACAGAAAACAAACCAACAAAAAGACTTTTTAAAACTTTGGAATGTAAACAAAGTTCAGAAAGCTTCCAAACTTGTTTGCGAAATAACTATGAAAATCAAGATTCGTGATTAAAAAAAGCCAGGAGCATAACAGAAGCATTCTCCTTTTGCTGACTCAATAAGAAATCAGGAAAAGTCTTCTGGTGTAACATGCGGGAAGAACTAAAGAATTTTTTATGCTACCAGATAATTCTATCCCAAAACACATTAAAAAAATGCCAGGACCATCACAGAAGCATTCTCCTTTTGCAGACTCAGTAGGACGTCAGGAAAACAGGGAAAGTTTTTTGGTGCAACATGCAGCAAAAAAACTAAAGAAATTTTTTATGCTATCAGATAATTCTATCCCAAAACACATTAAAAATTTCATAGTTACAGGTAACATACCACATAAAAGGAAAATTGCTGAAACTTGTAACCTCAAAGTGCTCATTTGGTTCGAGGGGCAAATAAGGCTGAAAACTTTTACGCCTTTATTTTTCAATGTTTGGTTGAAAAGTGGTGGAAAAATAGGTAGTGGATATATATATATATATATATATATATATATATATATATATATATATATATATATATATACACACATACATATTCCTCGCCCACTGAAAAACGTTTAGGAAGATAGCATTTTAACTTTTCTGATCTCATAAGAAACCTACTAGTACCAAAAATTCAAAATTGCCCTTCTATTTTTATTTTATTTTCTTATTTATTATATTTATATTATATTACTATAACATATATAACATTATATTATATTATATTATATCAAGTATTATAATACATAAACTAATATTATATTTTATTATAAATAGATAAATTACATGATACTACTCTATAATATAATATAATAATATATGATCTTATATTAATTGCTATTTAATCTTTATTCAAGGGATACTATAGTCGAATTGGTATTTTTTTATGTCAAAATATCTCCAACTATATAAATATATAAATGTTTGCAAAGTTATTTTTTCATACAAATTTTCTATGATTCTCCAGTATTTTTTGTTTTCACTATAAAATAATACTCCAATACACGGAGAAAGCACAAAGACTTAAAAGTCAGGCATTCCAATTAACAATCAATTTCAGTTAAACATTAGCTTACGTAGAATTATTATTTTAAAAAAAAGTAAATAGATGGGTATCATGATGCTGAGCGTTCTTCAATATACCCCAGATACGACAAGCAATGAGTTTTCTGAATGGGCAAGTGGTGAATAGTTTCCCGGCCACATAATAATTTACAATATCTATTTAAACCCACTCGATGACCAGTGTTCGCTTTTTCTTCTGCCAGGATAAAGAGTGGAACAACACCACCTCCGAGCGTATGTGTGAGAGACGTAATAGAAATAATAGAGAAAGGGTAGCAATCCGCGCCTAAAATTACAGAACCCCATCGTTTACCCTATCATATCAAAAACAAATCGAACATGAACATCGGGCCAAGGGACAAAATCCCTTATAGACGTGCAGACAAAATCCCTTAAAGACGTGCAAACAAAAAGACCAACGCTCTAAACCAATAGAAGTCCCGTGAAACCCCAAAAACGGGTTTGTTTGACTCATAAACTCAGACTGATCTTTCCGGTATCCTTCCATGTCAAAAACCCTCTCTTTCCAGGGAGATCAGGAAAGGCGATGGTGTCCACGGATAAACCGCCCAGATAGAGCAAAAGAAATAAATTCTCCGAGAAGAACAAAGGGAGAAATAAAACTTAAAAAAAAAAAAAAAGACGAAGAAATCTACCGGATTTCATGTCGATGCGATCCACCCTTCCATATCTGCCAAAGAGCCGCTCCAGCTCTGACTGGCGAGTATCGTAGTCGAAATTTCCGCAGAACACGGGTCTCATCTTTCAAAGTCTAGCCAATCAAACTTCCGAAAGCCCTAAAGACGAAGAACAAGAAGCAACAGGAAAAAATATATATTTGAACACCAGATATAGTGAAAAAGAATCGCACAACAACCCTACGCCCAGAAAGAAAATCCTCGAGAAGAGAATCGAAGGAACTTACCAAACCCTAACCCTAAGAAACGGGGAGAGTTTAAGAAGCCCAGGCGATAGAAAAAGAGGAGGAAAGGCCTTCCGTCCAAACTTCAAAGAGCGGGGGACTCCAGCGTGAGGCGGCCGCGTCGAAAATTTTAGATATAGGATCGATGGGTCGGGTCGACAGGCGCCCGATCGGGTGCCGACCCAATTAGACGCGGCGCAATCCATAAATAAGTCCTGACCCAATTCGTGTTTAAATAATCCTAGATTGGGCCAAGTTCGAAAATAAATTCTGATCTAACCCATATATCATCTAAATTTAATTCAAATCAATAAAAAATTTATTCCAATCCGATTCCAAACTGATTCAATCCATAAATCTTGACTATAAATATTTTATTTTTTATTCTAAATATCTTCACTCTTCCTTATGCAAATATTAGTACTTTATTATTCATTTTAATGGATTTTTACTTGTGATGTCTTTAAGAATATCAATAAATACTTTAAAATCATAATTTATAAACTTTAAGAATAATTATTCAATAGAATTAAAAGCTTTTGAATAAAAAATTAAATTTTAATTAATTATTTTTAATTTTATTTAAAATTTTTAATGTGTCTATCTTTAATTATCAATTACTATATTTTTGATAAAAAAAGAAATAATTAGATGCTTGACTTAAATATAGATATGATCTAACTTAATCTCGTCCTAAGGCCCAACATTTTGGCTTGGACTTGAGTCATAGTTGATCCAAAATCAATCTGAATGGCTCATTGAGTCTAAAATTTTTTTATGGATCCAATTTGATGAACAAATGATTTAGGTTTGAGTCCAAAATCATAAAATAAACATGAAATCGAATTAGACTAAGATAAGCTATGATCTAACCTGATTCAACCTAAAACTTATAGATATGTTACAAGACGAAAATGTATAACTATTACTGGGCACTAGAGTAACTAAAATTTATTCATTATTTTTTACTTTTAATATATATATATATATATATTTAAAATTTTTAAATAGACTATAATGACTATTGATGTCTCAATTTAATTTTATATTTAAATAATATTTAATTGCATAATAAAATATCTATAATTGAAATTTCAATGACTTAAATAACATTTAAATCATTTTTACACATGGTATAATAATAAAATAGTCAAGAAAAATAAAAATCAACTCATATTTTATTTTTTATTTTTATTATTAAGATTTATAAATATAATAAACTCCTCAGTTCCGTGATGTCTAATTTTGTAGCACCTCATTTTCATACTTAATTTTATACTTAAATAAAAGTTAATCCTATATTTAAAAAATATAGCAAATTCATTGAATTTCTAATGTATGAATTTATCACTACCTTATTTTCATATTTAATTTATTATTTAAATGACATTTAAATATTTAAATTGAAGGATCGAATTTACGGATTAGACTAGTGCAAACACTATCAATATCATGCAATGAAAAAAATAAATTTTAAAATTATATTTAAAACTTATTTATTGAGTAATGGCACGATCAAAGACCAGATCTAATGCAACAAAAAATTTAAACATAAATTTTTACCTTATCGAGTTAAAATATGCAACTAGAATTTATCCTATCAGATTATTGGGTCTCGAACTAGAGTCGATCACATGTCTGACCTTGCGGATATCTATGCGGGGATAAAGACTCCTCAAAATAAATGAATCATTGGGTGCTAGTGCCTTACAAATCCCTTTGATGAAGATGGTGTAGCCAACTCTTTGTTGAATCAGCTTTATTGTACACGATTTCCTTAATTAGAACTTCTCTTTTGTTTCTACCTAACTATATCTAATCTAAGGTGAAAGAGTAGAAGAAATGTAGACTTTTCCAAGCCTAATCTAGAAGTGAATTGTGTGGATGAATGGGCTATGAGGTGTCGAACTTCTTTAATTAGCCAAGACTCCTCTCTATTCATAGATTAGAGGGAAGGGCAACAAAACGGTCATGAAAAAATGAAGGGGCACTAACTGATGGGCCATACGTCCCTTTTGAAGTCTACGTTCTATTAAAACAGGGCATTAATAAAGAGAGAGAGGGAGGTGTAACCATGTTCTTTTGCTTCCATAGTCATCTACTTTTAGATTTGTGCACCCGGCTTTCGCTCTCCAATCTTTGATGATACTCGTTGCTGGTCCTGATCGCGTGTCTTCGGACGATGGCATTCTCTTCAACGGCTACTCTAGTGGCTCCGGTGTTGGGAATTATATCCTAAAGCCAGTGATGTAAATTGCATATAAATTAATATATTAATAAAAGTTATTTGGTTGTTTATTCATTACAAGAACATCTTCTTAAAACTCCTAATTATAATGAAGCCCTTAGGATCTTCTTTTAATAAAGGTGGATTTATCTTTGAAGGTCCTTAAAAGTGTTCGCAACTAAATGATATAATGATATACTATAATAGGGCCATAGTACTATCAATTATAGGACGTTGTATATCATATTTATTGGTTGTCCTCTTGACCAAAGAGTGTAGAGATACTGGTATGACATACAGGTAAAAGTGTAGGTATATATTTCACCGAATGTGACTCATTTTTGGACACTCTACTGTCAAGAGTTAATCCGAAAAGATATGGGTATAAGTATCCTTAAGACCTGAAGATCACAATCGGTGACTTATAAGCAACTCACTATACTTAGGTGCCGAACCATCTGGATTTTTAATCCAGCTACGAAAGGTTACTGAGTGTAGTCAAGTACTTATGGTAGTCAGTTGTGGATCAAGATAGAATTTGATCTATCCTATTAAAAGGAGAAATGCTTGCGTTTCAACTTAGCAAGACCTTGGCCAAGGCACCTCATGTGAAGATCACATGATCACTAAAGTTAAAATCACTTTATGGATTTGTTATTTAGAGTTGACAGGCTCTTAAGCCATCCTTAGCATTTGTGGTCAAAAGGATGAATTATATGGTAACTATTTCTTAGGGTTCTTGGAGTTTGATTGGTAACTCTTCGACCTATCTGAACGTTGAGTTCCATTGCTAGATGGGCACATCGATTAGTATAGAAAATTATTCCTGTGCTATCAGCTTAGGTTCGAACCTAGAGGTCATACGCATTGAAGTTTTCCAAGATAATCTATTTGTTGATAAACGATTGAGAATTGTATATGATTTAATTAATCAATTTGATTGATTGAATTATATCAATTGGGTTAAGTATAAGTGAATAAGATTCAATTAGGTTTAAGTCTATTAGAAGGACTAATTAAATTTAAATATTGATTTGAAATTAGACTTGATTTAGATTTAAATAGATTCAGGACTAGCCAAATTTGATTTGGGCTAGGACCATGATCTATGTGGGTTCAATCCAATAAATTCAAATTAGCTTAAACCAAAACCCAAACCCAAACCCCATGTGTGAAAAGGGTTTTCTCACATGAGGATCTACATGATGAGATAACTAAAATCTCATCTCATAAGAAATTAAATTTTCATAAAGGATTTAATGTATAACTTTTAATCTTCTCCAAACGTTTCTCCCAAACATCAAAATTTCAAGTGTTAGAATTCACGTGAAATTAATGTGCCTCTTTGGTTTCCACCAAACATCGGAATTCTAAATGTTAGAATTCTAAGTGTTAGGTTTTATTTCAGAATTCTAAATGTTAGAATTCAATGGGCTAAAGGCTGAATTGAGCCTATAAATAGAGGACATTCTTCATCAGATGATATACGGATTGGAATTCTAAAAACTCAAAAATCAAGTGTTATAGTTCTAAGAGTTAGAACAAAAAATTCTGGTGTGATTCTGGTGTTGGCAAAAGCTTGGTGGATCTTGCAGGAAGATTCAAGTAAGAGTATTCAAGATCAACAAAGTTATTTTTTTGCGAGCTAGCACTTCCAAAAATTCGATCATTTGGGGACTTCACATGAACGATTCTAAAGGCCGGATGATTGAATGGCTGTAGAGCTCAACGAATTTACCTATTATTCTTAAGGTAAGTGATATGATCCCTAGATCTTAAGGTAGGCTTCAAGACAAGCAGTATGACTTCTTATCTTGAATATCAAGATATGATCTTGATGATTTTATTTATATGCAAATTTAGATCAAACGATCCTATAGTATTAGGCAAAGATATGATCTTGATGCATGTTGGATAGATTAATATTTAATCTTTAAGCTTCCGCATTGGTAATTGTTACCAAAATCTTAAAATATGCATGCCTTGGAGGTCATTTCTCCTTTCAAATGGTATCAGAGCATGGTTTCGTCTTGATCTAATTTATTGCATGTAAATTAGTATTCTTATTAATTTTGTAATCATAGTTAAATCAGATCAACTAGCCGTCCAGTCATAGATGGATTGAAAATCCTTATTACTCATTCAACGAGGTATTCTATGACGTGTTGAGGTGCCATTATGGTTCATTTATCTTTGATGCTTAGTCAAAAGAATATTATATTGATCTTTGGCACTAAACACAGATTACACACACTCTCAAAAGAAGTTATATATTTGATACATATTGATGTTATATAAGATATATAAGCATGATAATTGCATGTTTAGAATAAAAACATAGATATGAAAGTTTGTTATCTATGTTATGAAATATACAAATCTTATTTGAATGTCAAATATTTATTCATAATCATTTTAAAATTTATTTAAATAAAGAAATTATGAATAGTTATATGTTGCATATGATGCATGATTCAAAATATATGACATGGAAATTATGAAAATATAAATATATTTTATCTTTTAGGTTAGCTAAATTAAGTCCATAGAGGGTTAGACCCTAAGGTTTAAATCAAATGGACTATAAGAGTATTTGATCAAATCTAAATTAATTAGATTAAGTTAAGGATGCTCTAAATCAAACAATAGTTGTAGTTGATCATGTCCATGTCTTTGATTAAACCAAATGAAAGTAGATTAGGCTCCGTGGTTGAGCATGATCTCTTAGATGGTCAAGTCAAAATTGGTTAACCATATGATGTCAAGGTAAGTTGGCAAGTTGCTCTAGGATCAACGATCAAATGGTTTTTAATTGGGAGCTACTCGTACTGATGCATCTTTAACGAGTTAATGGCATATCCCTCCCATCGGTCTCACTTACCTAGTCAACATGGTGAACCATTTATAATTAAGATCATTTATCTGATTCGAGTTGACCCATGCCTGTAAGCAAATTAGTCTGACTAATTTAGATACCACATAACCTGACTTAATCTTGTCTCATTCTACTGACTTCATAGATTCAGTGGAAGAACTTGATTAGTCAATTCATCTTTAGATTATTAAATCCTCTAAAATTATTAGGTCCTTAAAATGAAATCGTTATATGATAACTAAGTCATAGCCTCCCAATAAGGTGAGTGATAATGAGTCCAATGTCTTGATAATCATTGGAGGCACTTTATGCCTGGTGCTTGTCAACCATTGGAATTATCATTCATTATATGATAAGTCAGAGCAACTATTAAGTAAACAGTCAGGTGTGCCAAGCTTCACTTGGGCTTGGATGTCTATAGATAGGTTGCACTGATTATATTATTTAATTGTTGGACCTAACCAGAACTTTCAGTGGAGGCACTCTATGCCTGCTGAAGAGGAACCTAGGGCAAAACTATATACTAAAAATTGTTTAGGAAAATAATTGGTTTTGAACCTACTCTTAGATGCATATGGGTTGGCCAAGCTCCACTTGGGCATGTATGCAGTCTATGTGGATCTTAGTGCCCACTAAATAATTAAGAATAATTCTTTGAATTGGAGTATAGAAGCTACCAATTTGAATAAAATAATGAGAGAATCTTTAGACTAAAGTCCAAGTCTTTAGACAGAATCAATTTATATACTAATAAAGTTTAGCTTTTTTCTTATGCAGAAAATGGCCACTAATTTATCATTAAGGTCCATATTGGATAGTGACAAGTTGAATGGTTTAAATTTCAATAGCTGATTTAGAAAACTCAAGATCGTCCATGAGTATAAGAGGATACTATATATTCTAAATAATCCTACACCAGAGATATCTAATACAAACATACATAGTTCTAAGAAAGACACTTATCAGAAGTGGATCAGTGATAGAACTGTTGGGAATTATATCCTAAAACCAATCATTTGATATTGTGCTGATGTAAATTATATAAATTGATATATTAATAAAAGTTATTTGGCAGTTTATTCATTACAAGAACATCTTCTTAATACTCCTGAAAGTAATGAAGTCCTTAGGATCTTCCTCACGATAAAGGAGGATTTATCTTAGAAGGTCCTTAAAAGAGTTCGCGACCAAATGATATACTATGACAGGGCCATAGTACTATCAATTATAGGACGTTGTATATCATATTTATTGGTTATCCTCTTAACCAAGGAGTGTAGAGACACTGGTATGACATACAGGTGGAAGTGTATGAGTACATTTCACCGAACGTGACTCATTTCCGGATACTCTGCTGTCAAGAGTTAATCCGAGAAGATATAGGTATAAGTATCCTTCAGACCTGAAGATCACAACCAGTGGCTTACAAGCAACTCATTGTACTTAGGTGCCGGACCACCTGGATTTCTAATCCAGCTACGAAAGGTTACTGGGTGCAGTCAAGTACTTGTGGTAGTCAGTTATGGATCAAGATGGAATTTGACCTATCCCATTAAAAGGAGAAATGCTTGTGTTTCAATTTTGCAAGACCTTGGCCAAGGCACTTCATGTGAAAGTCACATGATCACTAAAGTTGAAATCACTTTATGGATTTGCTATTTAGAGTTGACGGGCTCTTAAGCCATCCTTAGCATTTGTGGTCAAGAGGATGAATTATACGGTAACTGTTTCTTAGGGTTCTTGGAGTTTGCTCGGCAACTCTTCGACCTATCCGGACGTCGGGTTCCATTGCTAGATGTGCACATCGATTAGTATAGAAAGTTATTTTTATGCTACCGGCTTAGGTTCGAACCTAGAGAGTCACATGAATAGAAGTTTCCTAGGATGATCTATTTGCTGATCAACGATTAAGAATCGTATATGATTTAATTAATCAATTTGATTGATTGAATTATCTCAATTGGGTTAAGTACAATTGAATAAAATTTAATTTGGTTTAAGTCTATTAGAAAGACAAGTCAATTTCAAATATTGATTTGAAATTAGACTTGATTTGAATTTAAATAGATTCAGGACTAGCCAAATTTGATTTGGGCTTGGACCATGATCTATGTGGGTTAAGTCAAATAAATTCATATTAGAACCCAAACCTCTCGAATATGGATCTTATATGATGAGATGGCTAAAATTTCATCTTATGAGATAGAATTTAATGCATGACATTTATTTACCGAACATCGGATTTATCCCTCGTCTCTTTGGTTTTCTTCGAACATCGGAATTAAACCAAGCGCCGCACCTTCGGCGTCTCTTCGCTTTTGCCAAACGACGGATTCTTAAATATCAGAATTAAATGTCAAGGCTAAATCGAGACTATAAATAGAGGGTATTTCCTCACCAGAACACAGAACAAAAATAGAACAACAATACATGATTTGTCGTGGATTGTAATTCTAAATTATCGTGGATTAATTCTAAAATGTTAGAATAGAAAATCCTGGTGATTCTGGTGTTAGCGGAAGCCTGGTGGATCTTGAAGGAAGATTCAAGTGAGAGGATTCAAGATCAGCAAAGCTATTTTTTCGCGAGCTAGCACTCCCGGAAATCTGATCATTCGGGACTTCGTGTGGACGATACTAGAGGCCGGACGATTGAACGGCTACAGAGCAATAAGGATTTACCTACTGTTCTTAAGGTAAGTGATTTGATCCCTAGATCTTAAGGTAGGCTTCAAGATAATAGTGTGACTAGTCATCTTGAAGATCAAGATATGATCTTGATGTTTTTATATGCATATTTTAGATCAAACGACCCTGAATATATAAGCAAAGATATGATCTTGATGCATATTAGATAGATTAATATGTAATCTCTTAATTTCCGCAATGATAATAGTTATCAATTTTTAAAAATATGCATACCTCGGAGACTATTTCTCCCTACAAATGGTATCAGAGCCATGGTTTCGTTAATGATCTAATTTATTGCATGTAAATTAATATTCTCATTAATTATGTAATTATGGCTAAAACTTATCACAAGGCCATATGGTCACAAGTGGATTGAAAATCCGAATTACCCGAGGTATTATATGACATATTGCCGTACGATTGTTTTATCGTTGATGCTTTGTTTAAAGAAAATTTAAATTGTGCTTTGGCATCAAAACATAGATTACAGACACTCTCAAAAGATATTTTATATTTGATACATATTGATGTTGTATAAAACCATAATATTTGCATGTTTAGTATAAAAACATAGATATGATATATGATAGCATGATGTCTATGTTATAAAACATACAAATATTTATGAGAGTTTTATTTGAATGTCAAATATTAGTTCATAATTTTTTTTTAGATATGATCTAAATATAGGAATTATGAGTAGTAACATTATGCTTGATTGAAATATATGACATGTTAACATGAAATATATTTAATCATTTGGGTTAGCTAAATTGGGTCCATAAAGGGTTAGACTCTAAGGTTTAAATCAACTGGACTAAAAGAGTATTTGTTCAAATCTAATTAGATTAGGTTAAGAATGCTCTAAATCAAACAATAGTTGTAGTTGATCAAGTCCTTCTCTTTGATTAAACCAAATGGAAGTAGATTAGGCTCCGTGGTTGAGCATGAATCTATTAGATGGTCAAATCAGAATTGGTTAACCATATGATGTCAAGGTGGGATTGCAAGTTGCTCTAGGATCAACGATCGAATGGTTTTTAATTGGAGCTACTCGTATTGATGCGTCTTTAACGAGTTAATGGCATATCCCTCCCATCGATCTCTCTCACCTGGTCATTGTGGTGAACCATTTATGATTCAGATCATTTACCTGATTCGGGTTGACCCATGCCTGTAAGGATATCAGTATGACTGATTTAGGTGCCACTTAACCTGACTTAATCTTGTTTCATTCTACCGATTTCATAGATTCAGTGGGAGAACTTGATTAGTCAATTTATCTTCATATTATTAAAATCCTCTAAAATTATTAGGTCCTTAAAATGAAATAGTTATATGATAACTAGATCATAGCCTCCCATTAAGGTGGGTGATAATGAGTCCGATGTCTTGATAATCATTGGAGGCACTCCATGCCTGGTGCTTGTCAACCATCGGAATTATCATTCATTATATGATAAGTCAGCGTAACTATTAAATAAACAGTCAGGTGAGCCGAGCTTCACTCGGGCTTGGTTGTCTATTGATAGGTTACACTGATTATATCATTTAATGGTTGGACCTAACCAGAACTTTCAGTGGAGGCACTTTATGCCTGCTGAAGAGGTACATGGGGCAAAACTGAACACTAAGAATTGTTTGGGGAAACAATTGGTTTTGAACCTACTCTTAGATGCATATGGGTTAGCCAAGCTTCACTTGGGCCTGTATGTAGTTTATGTAGATCTTAGTGCCCGCTAAAGAATTAAGAATAATTCTTCGAATTGGGGTGTAGAGGCTGCCAATTTGAACAAAATAGTGGGAGAATCTTTAGACTAAAGTCCAAGTCTTTAGACTGAATCAATTTATATACTAATAAACTTTAGTTTTTCCTTATGCAGAACATGGCCACTAATTTATCATTAAGGTCCCTATTGGATAGTGACAAATTGAATGGTTCCAATTTCAATAGCTGGTTCAGAAAACTTAAGATCGTCCTTGAGCATGAGAGGATTCTATATATTCTGAATAATCCTGCACCAAAGATACCTGATGCAAACACCCAAAGTTCTGAGAGAGACACTTATCAGAAGTGGCTCAATGATAGAACTAGCGTGCGTTGTATCATGTTAGCAGCAATGAACGATGAATTCGGTCGCCGGTTCGAGAATGCTCAGCCAGAAGAAATCATTCAAGCGTTGAATGAATCTTTCGGCACACCCGACGATGTTGAAAGGCACAAGACTAGTTGTGCTATTTTCAATGCTCGAATGAGAGATGGATCTCCTGTCACTGATCATGTATTGTACATGATCGAGAAGATAGAACTCCTAAGCAAGCTCGGCTTTCCCTTACATGAGCAGTTGGAAAAAGATGCGATCCTGAATTCCTTGCCTCCATCCTTCCGACCTTTCCTTACTCATTTTCGAATGACAAAGCCTGCAGTCAACTACCACGGTTTGTTGGGGTTGTTACAGAACTTTGAGAAGGATAACCAGCTCTCTAAGGGTTTGGTTAATGTGGTTGAAGGATCTAAGGTAGGGCGTAAACCCTTTGGGAAAGGGAAGAAGAAAAAGAATAATAAAAGGGTGCAACATGCTAGGACATCTATAAGGGGTCAGATGCAGAAGAAGAAAGTTGATAAAAGTCAAGCTGAATGCTTTCACTGCAAGATGCAAGGGCACTGGAAGAGGAACTGTCCTCTTTACATTGCCACACTTGATCCAAACAGGCCAAAGAAGAAAAAGGAGCAAGATGTTGCTCAACAAGGTATTTATATGATAACACCTTGTAATTTTTCTATATATGATAATCAGACCTGGGTATTGGATACCGGGAGTCCTTTTAACATTTGCAATTCATTGCAGGGACTACAGGTCACCAGAAGATTTGAGGACAATGAAAGATTCCTAAATGTCGGCGATGGAAGATTAGTTCCAGTACTGGCATTAGGAGTTCTTGAAATAGTTTTCAATAGAAATGTCATTATACTAAATGATTGTCATTTTTGCCCAACGTTCTTATTGAACGTAATTTCTGTAGGCCTTCTGGCCAAAAATAATTATGAAATTTCAATAAAGGATGTTACTTTGAATATCATTATGAATGGAGTCACTGTAATGACTGGGCATTTATCTAATGGCATTTATATATTATCACAGCCTGTGAATGTAGTGTACCAATCAAGTAAGCGCCCTAGAACAACTGATGTCACAGATATTTATTTTTGGCACCATCGGCTGGGTCATATCAACAAGAACAGATTAAACAGGTTAACTCAGGAGGGCATCCTTCGAGTTGATGATTGTGAATCATTAACTACCTATGAATCATGTCTTCTTGGTAAAATGACCAAGTCATCTTTTACTGAAAAAGGTGAAAGAGCCAAAGAGCTATTGGGTCTAGTACATACTGATGTATGTGGACCAATGAGCACTTGTGCCAAAGGTGGATACTACTACTTCATTACTTTTACAGACGACCTTTCTAGGTTCGGTTATGTCTATCTTATGCGACATAAATCTGAATCGTTTGAAATGTTCAAACTATATCATAAAGAAGTAGAAAAACAAACAAAAAATGTATTAAGACCCTTCGATCAGATCGAGGAGGCGAATACCTTTCCAATGAATTTATGACATATTAAAAGAGAATGAGATTCTCTCCCAATGGACTCCTCCTGGAACACGCAACATAACGGTGTGTCGCAAAGAAGGAATCAAACTCTGTTAGACATGGTTCGGTCCATGATGGGTTTTGCAAGCTTGCCAATATCATTTTGGGGATACGCATTAGAATCAGCTTGTCATATTCTTAATAAGGTTCCAAGTAAGTCTGTTTCTAAAACTCCACATGAGATGTGGTATGGACATAAACCGGTTATTACCTATCTGAGAGTCTGGGGGTGTCCGGCTTATGTGAAACATGCAAAATCAGACAAACTTGAACCCAAATCTGACAAATGTTTTTTCATCGGCTATCCGAAAGAAACAAAAGGATATTACTTCTACAATACTGAAGAACAAAAGTTGTTCATTAGTAATAGAGCAGTTTTTCTTGAAAAGGAGTTCCTTAGTGAAGGAACAAATAGCTCTAATGTTGAACTTGAGGAAGTTCATCAAGTAGAAGGAACAACACAAACCAGTGAACCCCTAGAATCTGAGTTGATTAGATCAAACTCAAAACCCATTTTAGATGCACCATTAAGGCGATCTGGTAGAGTACCACATCAACCGGATAAATACTTGGGTTTCTTGGTCCAGAACGATGATCCTGTTGAACTCGATGAGAACAACGAGGATCCGATCACCTATATGGATGCTATGCAAAGGACTGACTCTAATAAATGGCTTGATGCCATGAAATCAAACTTGATTCCATGAAGGACAATAATGTATGGACATTAGTTGACCCACCCGAAGGGATAAAACCCATAGGGTGTAAATGGGTTTTCAAGAGGAAAAGAGGCGCAGACGAAAAGGTAGAGACCTATAAAGCACGTCTGGTTGCCAAGGGGTATCGTCAACGTTATGGTATTGACTATGACGAAACGTTTTCTCCTGTGGCAATGCTGAAATTCATTCGGATTATGCTAGCTATAGCAGCACACTTCGATTATGAGATTTGGCAGATGGATGTTAAAACCGCTTTTCTAAATGGTGATTTAGAAGAACAGGTGTATATGATACAGCCTGAAGGTTTTATATCTGAAGACGAGTCTAAAGTGTGCAGGCTACAGAAGTCTATTTATGGACTTAAGCAAGCATCAAGGAGTTGGAACATACGATTTGATAAAATGATCAAATCTTATGGCTTTATTAAGAATAAAGAAGAACCTTGCATTTATAAATGGGCTAACGATTCTGTTATTGTATTTCTTGTATTATATGTGGATGATATTCTCTTAATCGGAATGATATCCCTGCATTACAAGGAATAAAGACATGGTTATCATCACAATTCTCCATGAAAAATCTGGGAGAAGCATCATACATCCTAGGGATGAAGATCTATAGAGATAGATCTAAGAGGATGTTAGGTTTATCCCAATCTACGTACATTGACACAGTGCTAAAGAGGTTTAGCATGGAGAATTCAAGAAAGGCTATCTTCCGATAGGCCATGGAATTCATCTTTCTAAGAAGGATTGTCCGACAACTCCTAATGAAAGAGAACGTATGAGTCGAATTCCATATGCTTCGGCAGTAGGATCGATTATGTACACCATGACATGTACAAGACCAGATGTGGCATACTCACTAGGAGTAGTGAGTAGATACCAATCTGATCCAGGAAAAAAACTGGCAAGTTGTTAAGACAATCCTTAAGTATTTGAGAAATACTAAGGACCAGTGGTTAGTCTATGGAGAGTCTGATTTGAAACTTGTTGGATATACTGATTCCAGTTTTCAATTAGATCATGATGATAGCAAAAGTGTATCGGGTTTCATGTTTATCCTAAATGGTGGAGCTGTTTGCTGAAAAAGTTCCAAGCAATATACAGTGGCAGATTCGGTGTGCGAGGTAGAGTACATCGCTGCATCAGATGCTGCGAAAGAAGCTGTGTGGCTGCGAAAGTTCATCTCCGAGCTTGGAGTGATACCTTCCATAGATGAACCAGTCCTGTTATACAGTGACAGCACTGTTACCATAACTCAAGCAAAGGAACCACGAGCACATCAGCGCACCAAGCACATACTGCGCCGGTTTCATCTTATTCGAGAGATAGTAGACCGAGGTGACATAAATCTTCAGAAGATTGATGGAAAGGAAAACCTAGGTGACCCATTTACTAAAGCACTCAGCATCAAGGAGTATTAGATACTGTAATGAGTGGCTTTAGGCTAAGTGGGAGTTTGTTGGGAATTGTATCCTAAAGCCAATCATTTGATGATTGTGCTGATGTAAATTGTATATAAATTGATATATTAATAAAAGTTATTTGGCAGTTTATTCATTACAGAACATCTTCTTAATACTCCTGAAAGTAATGAAGCCCTTAGGATCTTCCTCACAATAAAGGAGGATTTATCTTAGAAGGTCCTTAAAAGAGTTCGCGACCAAATGATATACTATGACAGGGCTATAGTACTATCAATTATAGGATGTTGTATATCATATTTGTTGGTTATCCTCTTAACCAAGGAGTGTAGAGACACTTGTATGACATACAGGTGGAAGTGTAGGAATACATTTCACCGAATGTGACTCATTTTCGGATACTCTGCCGTCAAGAGTTAATCCAAGAAGATATAGGTATAAGTATCCTTCAGACCTGAAGATCACAACCAGTGGCTTACAAGCAACTCATTGTACTTAGGTGCCGGACCACCTGGATTTCTAATCCAGCTACGAAAGGTTACTGGGTGCAGTCAAGTACTTGTGGTAGTCAGTTGTGGATCAAGATGAAATTTGACCTATCCCATTAAAAGGAGAAATGCTTGTGTTTCAATTTAGCAAGACCTTGGCCAAGGCACTTCATGTGAAAGTCACATGATCACTAAAGTTGAAATCACTTTATGGATTTTCTATTTAGAGTTGATAGGCTCTTAAGCCATCCTTAGCATTTATGGTCAAGAGGATGAATTATACGGTAACTGTTTCTTAGGGTTCTTGGAGTTTGCTCGGCAACTCTTCGACCTATCCGGACGTTGGGTTCCATTGCTAGATGGGCACATCGATTAGTATAGAAAGTTGTTTCTATGCTATCGGCTTAGGTTCGAACCTAGAGAGTCACACGCATAGAAGTTTCCTGGGATGATCTATTTGCTGATCAACGATTGAGAATCATATATGATTTAATTAATCAATTTGATTGATTGAATTATCTCAATTGGGTTAAGTACAATTGAATAAGATTCAATTTGGTTTAAGTCTATTAGAAGGATAAGTCAATTTCAAATATTGATTTGAAATTAGACTTGATTTGAATTTAAATAGATTCAGGACTAACCAAATTTGATTTGGGCTTGGACCATGATCTATGTGGGTTAAGTCAAATAAATTCAGATCAGAACCCAAACCTCTCGAATATGGATCTCATATGATGAGATGGCTAAAATCTCATCTCATGAGATAGAATTTAATGCATGACATTTATTTACCGAACGTCGGATTTATCCCTCGTCTCTTTGGTTTTCTCCGAACATCGGAATTAAACCAAGCGCCGCGCCTTCGGCGTCTCTTCGCTTTTGCCAAACGACGGATTCTTAAATGTCAGAATTAAATGTAAGGCTAAATCGAGACTATAAATAGAGGGCATTCCCTCACTAGAGAATACAGAACAAAATAGAACAACAATACATGATTTGTCATGGATTGTAATTCTAAATTGTCGTGGATTGTAATTCTAAAATGTTAGAATAGAAAATCCTGGTGATTCTGGTGTTAGCAGAAGCCTGGTGGATCTTGGAGGAAGATTCAAGTGAGAGGATTCAAGATCAGCAAAGCTATTTTTCCGCGAGCTAGCACTCCCGGAAATCTGATCATTCGGGGCTTCGCGTGGACGATACTAGAGGCCGGACGATTGAATGGCTGCAGAGCAATAAGGATTTACCTACTGTTCTTAAGGTAAGTGATTTGATCCCTAGATCTTAAGGCAGGCTTCAAGATAATAGTGTGACTAGTCATCTTGAAGATCAAGATATGATCTTGATGTTTTTATATGCATATTTTAGATCAAACGACCCTGAATATATAAGCAAAGATATGATCTTGATGCATATTAGATAGATTAATATGTAATCTCTTAATTTCCGCAATGATAATAGTTATCAATTTTTAAAAATATGCATGCCTCGAGACTATTTCTCCCTACAAGAACTAGCGTGCTTTGCATCATGCTAGCAGCAATGAACGATGAATTCGGTCACCAGTTTGAGAATGCTCAGCCGGAAGAAATCAGTCAAGCATTGAATGAGTCTTTCAGCACACCCGATAATGTTGAAAGGCACAAGACTAGTTGTGCTATTTTTAATGCTCGAATGAGGGATAGATCTTCTGTCACTGATCATATATTATTCATGATCGAAAAGATAGAACTCCTAAGCAAGCTCGGCTTTCCGTTACATGAGCAATTGAAAAAAGATGCAATCCTGAATTCCTTACCTCAATCCTTCCAACCTTTCCTTACTCATTATCGAATGACAAAGCCTGCAGTCAACTACCATGGTTTGTTGGGGTTGTTACAGAACTTTGAGAAGGATAACCAGCTCTCTAAGGATTTGGTTAATGTGGTTGAAGGATCTAAGGCAGGAAGTCACCCCTTTGGGAAAGGAAAGAAAAAAAAAGAATAAGAAAAATGTGCAACATGCTAGGACATCTATAAGGGGTCAGATGCAGAAGAAAAAAAGTTAATAAAAGTCAGGTTGAATGCTTTCATTGCAAGAAGCAAGGGCACTGAAAGAGGAACTATCCTCTTTACATTGCCACACTTGATCCAAACAAGCCAAAAAAGAAAAAGGGGCAAGTTATTGCTCAACAAGGGACTACATGTTACTAAAAATTTTGAAGACAACGAAAGATTCCTTAATGTCGGGGATGAAAGATTAGTTTCAATTCTGGCATTAGGAGTTCTTGAAATGGTTTTTAATAGAAATGTCATCGTACTAAATGATTATCATTTTTGCCCAACGTTCTTGTTGAACGTAATTTTTGTAGGCCTTCTGGCAAAAAGTCATTATGAAATTTCAATAAAGAATGTTACTTTGAATATCATTATGAATGGAGTCATTGTAATGGCTAAGCATTTATCTAATGGCATTTACATATTATCATAGCCTGTGAATGTAGTGTACATATCAAGTAAGTGCCCTAAAATAACTGATGTCACATATGTTTATCTTTGGCATCATTGGCTAGGTCATATCAACAATAATATATTAAACAAGTTAACACATGAGGGCATCCTTCAAGTTGCTGATTGTGAATCATTAACTACCTGTAAATCTTGTCTTCCTGGTAAAATGATCAAGTCATCTTTTACTAAAAAAGATAAAAGAGCCAAAGAGCTATTGGGTCTAGTACATACTGATGTATATGGACCAATGAGCACTTATACCAAAGGACAATATTACTACTTCATTACTTTTACAAATGACTTTTCTAAGTTCGATTATGTCTATCTTATAAGACATAAATCTGAGTCATTTGAAATGTTCAAACTATATCATAAAGAAGTAGAAAAATAAATAGAAAAATATATTAAGATCTTTCAATCAGATCGAGGAGAAGAATACCTTTCAAATGAATTTATGACATAACTAGGGGAGAATGGGATTCTCTCCCAATGGACTCCAAGAACACTGCAGCATAATGGTGTATCGAAAAAAATGAATCAAACCCTGTTGACATAGTTCGATCCATGATGAGTTTTGCAAGCTTACCAATATCATTTTGGGGATATGCATTAGAATTGGCTTATCATATTCTCAATAAGGTTCCAAGTAAGTTTTTTCTAAAACTCCACGTGAGATGTGGTATGGACATAAACCGGTTATCACCTATCTGAGAGTCTGGGGATATCCAACTTATGTGAAACATGCAAAATTAGACAAACTTAAACCCAAATCTAACAAATATTTTTTTATCGGCTATCCGAAAGAAACCAAAGGATATTACTTCTATAATACTAAAGAACAAAAATTATTCATCAGTAATAGAGCTGTTTTTCTTTAAAAGGAGTTTCTTAAGGAACGAACAACTAGCTTTAATGTTGAACTTAAGAAAGTTCATCAAGTAGAAGGAACAACACAAACTGTTGAACCCTTAGAATCTAAGTTGATTAGATCAAACTCAAAACCCATTTTAAATGCACCATTAAGATGATCTGGTAGAGTACCACATCAATCGGATATATACTTAGGTTTCTTGGTCCAGAACGAGGATCCTACTAAGCTCGATGAGAACAATGAGGATCTGATTACCTATATGGATGCTATGCAAAGGACTGAGTCTAATAAATGGTTTGATGCCATGAAATCCAAACTTGATTCTATGAAGAACAATAATGTATGGATATTAGTTGACCCATCTAAAGGAATAAAACCCATAGGGTGTATGAAGGTTTTCAAGAGAAAAAAAGGCACAGACGGAAAGGTAAAGACCTATAAAGCACATATGGTTGCCAAGGGGTATCGTCAATGTTATGGCATTAACTATGACGAGACATTTTCTTCTATGGTAATGCTAAAATTCATTTGGATTATGCTAGCCATAGCAGCACACTTAGATTATGAGATTTGGCAGATGGATGTTAAAAGCACTTTTTTAAATGGTAATTTAGAAGAATAGATGTATATAATACAGCCTGAAGGTTTTATATTTGAAGATGAGTCTAAAGTGTGCAGGCTACAGAAGTCCATTTATGGACTTAAGCAAGCATATAGGAGTTGAAACATACGATTTGATATTGTGATCAAATCTTATAGCTTCATTAAGAATAAAGAAGAACATTGCATCTTTAAATGGGCTAACGACTTCATTATTGTATTTCTTGTATTATATATGGATGATATTCTCTTAATCGAAAATGATATCCCTATATTACAAGGAATGAAGACATGGTTATCATCATAATTCTCCATGAAAGATCTGGAAGAAATATTCTACATCCTAGGGATGAAGATCTATAGAGATAGATATAAGAGGATGCTTGGTTTATTCTAATCTACGTACATTGATATCGTGCTAAAGAGGTTTAACATAGAGAATTCCAAGAAATGCTATCTTCCGATAGGCCATGGAATTAATCTTTCCAAGAAGGATTGTCCAGCAACTCTTAAAGAAAGAGAACGTATGAGTCGAATTCCATATGCTTCGACAGTGGGATCGATTATGTACACCATGACATGTACAAGACTAGATGTGGCATACTCACTAAGAGTTGTGAGTAGATACCAGTCTGATCCAGGAGAAAAATACTGGCAAGTTGTTAAGGCAATCCTTAAATATTTACAAAATACTAGGAACCAGTGGTTAGTCTATGGAGAGTCTGATTTAAAACTTATGTGATATACTGATTTCAGTTTCCAATCAGATCATGATGACAGCAAAAGTGTGTCAAGTTTCGTGTTTATCCTGAATGGTGAAGCTGTCTAAGGGAAAAGTTCCAAGCAATATACAGTGGCAGATTCAGTGTGCGAGACAGAGTGCATTATTGCATCAGATGCCGCGAAAGAAGCTGTGTGGCTGCAAAAGTTTATCTCCGAGCTTGAAGTGGTACCTTCCATAGATGGACTAGTCATGTTGTACTGTGACAGCACTGGTGCCATAGCTCAAGCGAAGGAACCATGAGCACATCAGCGCACCATACACATATTGCACCGATTTCATCTAATTCGAGAGATTATAGAACGAGGTGACATAAATCTTCAGAAGATTGACGGAAAGGAAAACCTAGGCAACCCATTTACTAAAGCACTCGACATCAAGGAGTTTGACGACTATAAGTTGAAAATGGGTATTAGATACTGTAATGAGTAGATTTAGGCTAAGTGGGAGTTTATTGGAAATTGTATCCTAAAGCCAATCATTTGATGATTGATGTAAATTGCATATAAATTGATATATTAATAAAAGTTACAGTTTATTCATTACAAAATATCTTCTTAAGACTCCTAATTGTAATGAAGCCCTTAGGATCTTCTTTTTATAAAGGAGGATTTATCTTTGAAGGTCCTCAAAAGTGTTCATGACTAAATGATATACTATGATAGGGCCATAGTACTATAAATTATAGAGCGTTGTATATCATATTTCTTGGTTGTCCTCTTAATCAAGGAGTGTAGAGACACTGATATGATATATAGGTGAAAGTATAGGAGTACATTTCACTGAACATGACTCATTTTTGAATACTCTGTTGTCAAAAGCTAATCCGAGAAGATATGGGTATAAGTATTCTTAAGACCTGAAGATCACAATCGGTGACTTGTAAGCAACTCACTATACTTAGGTGTCGGACCATCTGGATTTTTAATCCAACTACGAAAGGTTGTTGAGTGCAGTCAAGTACTTGTGGTAGTCAATTATGGATCAAGATGAAATTTGACCTATCCTGTTAAAAGGAGAAATGCTTGTGTTTCAACTTAGCAAGACCTTGGCCAAGGCACTTTATGTGAAGGTCACATGATCACTAAAGTTGAAATCACTTTATCGATTTGCTGTTTAGAGTTGACAGGCTCTTAAGCCATCCTTAGCATTTGTGGTCAAATGGATGAATTATACGGTAACTATTTCTTAGGGTTCTTGGAGTTTGCTCGACAACTCTTCGACCTATCTGAACGTCGAGTTCCATTGCTAGATAGGCACATCAATTATTATAGAAAATTATTCCTATGCTGCCGGCTTAGGTTCGAACCTAGAGAGTCACACGCATTGAAGTTTTCCAGGATAATTATTTGCTGATCAACAATTGAAAATCATATCTGATTTAATTAATCAATTTGATTGATTGAATTATATCAATTGGGTTAAGTACAAGTGAATAAGATTCAATTATGTTTAAATCTATTAGAAGGACTAATCAATTTCAAATATTGATTTGAAATTAGACTTGATTTAGATTTAAATAGATTCAGGACTAATCAAATTTGATTTGGACTATGACGATGATCTATGTGGGTTTAATCCAATAAATTTAAATTAGCTTAAACCAAAACCCAAATCCAAACTCCATGTGTGAAAAAGGTTTTCTCGCATGAGGATCTCACATGATGAGATAACTAAAATCTCATCTCATGAGAAATTAAATTATTATATAGAATTTAATGTATAACTTTTAATCTTCTCAAAACGGTGTTAGAATTCATGTGGAATTAATGCGCCTCTTTAGTTTCCACCAAACGTCAGAATTCTAAGTGTTAGAATTCACTTACCTTTTTGGTTTCCACCAAAAGTCAAAATTCTAAATGTTAGAATTCAATGGGCTAAAGGCTGAATTGAGCCTACAAATAGAGGACATTCTTCATCAGATGATATACGGATTGAAATTCTAAAAAGTCAAGAACCAAGTGTTATAGTTCTAAGAGTTAGAACAGAAAATTCTGGTATGATTCCGGTATTGGCAAAAGCTTGGTGGATCTTGAAGGAAGATTCAAGTGGGAGTATTCAAGATCAGCAAAGTTATTTTTTCACGAGCTAGCACTCTCGAAAATTAGATCATTCGGGGACTTCGTGTGGACGATTCTAGAGGCCGAACGATTGAACGGCTGCAAAGCACAATGAATTTACTTATTATTCTTAAGGTAAGTGATATGATCCCTAGATCTTAAGATAGGCTTCAAGACAAACAGTATGACTTCTTATCTTAAAGATCAAGATATGATCTTAATGATTTTATTTATATGCATAATTTAGATCAAACGATCCTATAGTATTAGGCAAAGATATGATCTTGATACATGTTGGATAGATTAATATTTAATCTTTAAGCTTCCACATTGGTAATTGTTACCAAAATCTTAAAATATGCATGCCTTGGAGGTCATTTCTTCCTTCACCTTCCGCATTGGTAATTGTTACCAAAATCTTAAAATATGCATGCCTTGGAGGTCTTTTCTCCCTTCACCCGAATGGTGGGAAGAAGGATGGGATGACATGGCATTGAGCCGTTGAAAACCACTTTGTCTGGGTGGCTCCGTCACCATCTTCGGCGGAAATCTTTGAGCTTGAGCGCCGGTTTTTCGATGTTGCGCAAGTCCCTGTTAAGGCCTTGGAGGAGGAAGCCTGTGGTGGGGGAAGATGGTGATTATTGCTTGGAGTCTCTCTCAGTGGGTACCGCCATAGGCTATCATCCGGGAGCTTCATCGGGCAGGAATCTCCAACGAGGTAGAGTCCGTTAGTTTGACTCATAATCACTATCTGTTTCGATTTGTTGATCCCCAAGCTAAGAATCAAATTCTGGGAAGGCCATGGGTGGCTAATGGTCAGCTGATTGCCGCGGTAGATTGGCGACGGAGTTTGTGACATCAGAAGGATTGTTGCTCTCTGCCCTGTTGTGGATTAGGCTATCGTTACTTCTGATTGAGTTCTGGACAGAGGAGATCGTGAGCTCAATATTATCAGTGGCATGTGACTTCTTATTTTTGGATTCTTCAACAAAGGAGAAGAAATGTGGGGGGGGGGGGGGGGGTTTGCTTGGGCATGTGTCCAGGTTGATTTGAGCAAACCCCTCCAGCAAGGGCCAGGGTGCGAGGAAGCGGGGCACCTTTTTGGTAGCAATTCACCTACGAGCACCTTGAGGGCATTTGTGGCTCTTGTGGGTTGCTGTATTCGACCGAAACTTGCGACTCAGTGTCAGTTTCTAAAACCTCTTTGGTCGGCCCTATTTTTGGTCCTTGGATGGCCGCTCTCCGATGACGGAGGGCCCCTTAAGCCCCTGTTGTGGTTCCTGGTAATGTGGTGAAGGACGGTTTAGGGATGTCCCTTGCTTTGCCTAAGGGATGGCAGACCCCAAGGAAAGTTGCTCGTAGGCAAACTGAGAGGAAGCCGTTTGTTGCTGTGTTGCCTGTTCATAGCTCCGTGTCGAATGGGGTTAAGAGTCAGGCTGTTGGTGCTGTGTCGATGGTGCCGATGGGGTCTTCCCAAGCTGAAAGCTCTAGCCGGGGCCAAATGGCTATGCAGCGATGAAGGACCACATGCACGAGCCGAGGAGGGCAGCGTGCCGGTCCAATGTAGGTGTGCCAATGGAGACAGAAGGAACTATTCTGGCAAATACCTCACTGCCTTAGTTCTCTCTAAACACTACCACCAACCCTTTTGCCCTGTTGGGTTCCGACAAATGGGTCGGCGGTCGAAGGCTCATACGGATGCCTACTCAGGCCCACTTAAGAGGGCCCAGCCTATTGAGACTCCGGTTCAGAGGGTGGTCTCTAAGTCTACTGAAGGGAAGGGGAAAAACCCCGCCTTAAGTTTTGGTGGAGTGCAATCCACACTTGCTTTCGCAGCATCTGTGGATGTTTCTAAGGGGCATGATACTCAGTCGAAAAACGGGGCCAAGCAGACCCGAGACAAGGTAGTACATGTCCCTGTAGTTAATTCCAAGGTCATCCAGCCAGTTGTGGAGGACAGGCTTATTCACAATTCTACTGTCACTCTTCTAAAGAAGGCCATTCAGCTGAATATGACTGGTGAGCTTATGGACAGTTCTGACCGGGGGCCCATGGTGGGCATACTACTGGCCAACTGCCCGGCTAATGTTGAGATGTCAGGGGACCAAGTGGCCCTCCTCTAAACGAAGATTTTCATATGGAATGTGAGAGGAGCCCAAAAACCGTCGTTTCACTCCTCTTTTGGGAGGCTTATGTAGCTTCACAGTTTTGACATCTGTGTCTTATTGGAAACTCGTCTATCTAGGACTAGTTTGGCTAGTTTAAGGAGGCAGATTTCTAGATCTTGGTTTTCTTACGCTATTGAGTATGTTGGCTTATCTGGTGGTATCTTGGCTTTATGGAAGAGCACTGACATTAGAGTGGATGCTTTTCACTGTTGTCCTTAGCAGGTGGCCCTTGTCATTTCTGAGGGGACGTCAGTCTCTTGGCTTCTCTCGGGTGTTTATGCTAGTACAGACTTTCAGGAGCACCATGTGCTCTAGAACGAGATTCTATCCTTGCTTGCCCAGGGCATTCCTTCCCGGGTTGCTGGTGACTTCAATAGTATTGTGGAGGAAAATGAGAAGAAAGGAGGTAAGCAGTTTGTCGAGTCCCTGGGCATATCGGAGTTCAGGACCTTCATAGCCTCTGCTAACATGCTGGACCTAGGTTTTTAGGGATTCAAATTTACTTGGTGTAATAACCGTATGGGATCTGCTAGAGTGTGGGAATGCTTGGATATAATCATGGCCACTGCTAACTGGCTTCAGTGGTACCCTTCTACCATGGTTACTCATTTGTCCAGGATTGCCTCTGATCACAGTCACATTCTTATCTCCACTGATGTGGCTGCTCAGCAGAGTAGACTGTTTAAGTTTGAGAAATTCTGAACATCTTACTCTGCTTCCAGGACCTTAATTTCTTAGGTGTGGCGTGTTCCTATAAAAGGGAATGCTACCTACAGATTATCCAGACGCCTGAAGCTTGTGAGACATAAACTATCCAGATGGAACAGGGTGAAGGTTGGTGACATTGTTTGGCAAGTTGAGTAGGTTGAGATTATTATAGCCTCTCTCCAGGCTAAGGAAAATCAGTTTGGTTGTCTTCTTGATTCTGATCTCACTTCTCCCCGCTCCAACCTGGCCCTCCATCACTCCCTTTGTAACATCCTGAAAACCTTGTAATTTATGGCATTTTTATTTAAAATGAAAGTCAGAGAGTTTCAGTAAAGTGTGAGTGTTGGCCTTTTGATAAATGTAAAGAGAAGAAATTTTGGAGTAAATGAGTATATTTCTGAATGTTAATGAGTTTGATTTAAGAAATTGAGAGATTTAAGTTTTAATGGCTTAAATCATAAGAAAAATCAAGTTTAGTTTGAGTTTTATCCTTAAAAGATGGTTTTTAGTAGTTGGAGTCGACACTATTGGAGTGGAGTCGACTCTGGCACGGTTTTAAACTTTCGGCATGCTTTGGAGTCAATACCTGCAGAGGTGGAGTCGACACCTGTAGAAAAAATAGAAGGTTAACATTTCTGCTGCAGTGTTGGAGTTGACACCTATTTCTGCTGGAGCCGACTCCAAATCTGTTGGAGCCGACTCCATGACGGCAGGTTTTTCTGAGTTAAATCTTGAGAATTTCATATTTATTCCGTTTCAAGTCCGATTTGGATGCCGTTTGAACCGTTGGATTTCTAAAATCGAGTTCTTCAAGTTGGTAAAGTCTTTTCTTAGAAATGTTACATAAAAGTATCAATTTAAGTAAAAAATGATAATCTGGGCTATAAATCGATTAAAAAAATGCTATATCAGGGGCAAAATGGGAAAAGGCTCCGATGTCAATTGCTAATTGTGTTAAGGGCAACTTGGGAAAGAAAATCTAAGGGCAAAATATCATGGTTATAAGTGAGCCACGTGTTTTCCAAAAAGCGTGCATTAAGAGTGTTTGAGGGCAAAAGGGGAATTTGGCATGCCTTAACCCTTAAGTTTCCCATGACTTGGTCCCCAAGTCATTAGAGAAAAGGGAAAAAATGTGGGTTCAGCCAGAGAAAAGAAAGAAAGAAAGAAAGAGAGAAAGAAGAGGAGAAAAGAGAGGAAGAAGAAGAAGGAGGAAGAAAGAGGAAGGGAAAGGGAAGCTTGGGGTTTGTGCTCGACTCCAGGTAAGCTATAGCTTCCTAGATCTTGCATGACTTTAGATTTTCTTAGATTATTGTATTTTGAGGTAATAGTAGAAGTAATCTTGAGTAGAGAAAGGGTGGAAGAAAATAATGAGATATTAGAGGATAGATCATGTATGCATGCTGGTTCGTGGGAAAACCTCGTGTGGAGGTAATCCTAATAGCTATCGTATCTGTATGTTGAGTAGGTCAAGAGGGTTATTCCAGGGAGCCGGAATACCAGAGTTGAGTACCAGTTGAGAGTAACCTACTAAGGTGAGTGGGTTTCTCATCTAGCAATGAGAAGTTAATTTGAGCTAGTATAATGAGATTAATACCTAGTTATGGTATGTTATGTTTAGCAGAGTATTATGTATGTTTTAAATATGAGAAATGAGAACCTAGTATATGATATTCTGATAAATGAGTTTTGAGCATGAGTTTCGATGAGGGATTTTTAATGTATACATGGCATATTTGCATGATAAAGCTTTACAAATGATGTATGTATCATACTGAGCATCAGGCAGCTATGGGGCTGATCACCCTTTAGACTGTACTGTAGCATGAGCATTGCACACTACTATCGAGCCGGCACCTCCTTGCGAACAGATCGTACGATGAACCCCAGAATCAGGGGTGAGTGCACGCTTAACCAGCCAGTGGGGCTGGTTGTGAGCAGCCCGTGGGGGCATGAATCATAGCTCAGTGGAGCTGATTACTATATATAGCCCGTGGGGGCAGAGAGAAAACCCGAGGTTCCAGGGTTAAGGAACAAAGCACTTTGCCAGGTGAACCGCACGGGTAAGGGGTGCTATTTGTGCGGGGATCCTGTTGCTAGTCACGCACCCGATGAGAGTACACCTACAGAGGGCGACTGTAGGGTGGTACCTCAGAGGCATTACACACACAGCCCAGCATCATGAGATTTAAAAGCATATGTTGTGATATAAAAAGGGCCAGTGGGCCAAGTAGTTATCCCGAGAGGGAGAGTTTACTTGAGATGCCAGTGGGCAAGCAGATTCCGTTGGGAGTCTGAATTTAATAAAGAAGTCTGGGTTGTAGATAAAGAATGCATATCTTCATATTGTAATGCATGGATTTTTATCTTAATGAGTTATCTTTCAGTGAAAAGTTATTATAGA
This sequence comes from Calamus simplicifolius, assembly GCA_900491605.1. NCBI lineage: Eukaryota > Viridiplantae > Streptophyta > Magnoliopsida > Arecales > Arecaceae > Calamus > Calamus simplicifolius. Next base: position 322,224 of record UESW01005008.1, on the reverse strand, counting down.
GTATTTCAGTACTGATATGTTATTTGAAGAATAAGCTACATTTTATTTTATCTGATATCATGTTAAAAATGTACTTTGAGTTGTACAAGCTAAATAGTATCAGCATACGATTGAAATAAGAGGTTATGGTTCTCTATTTCTCCATAGTTAGATGGTTATCCAGTCACTGGGACTTAGGTCTCATCCCTCTATGATTTAAATGTTCTTTCAGATCAGTGAGTATTTCTGCCAGGATCACAAGATAAGCAGGACAGAACCCTTAGCTGGTGAAGCTTGCTTGGATGCAAGGGTGTATAATGCTAGCCTTGTATATTGAGAGAGTGTGGTTTGATATTTGTATTTTGTATATGTGTATGTGTACAGTGAGATGTAATGATGTTTTAGACCTTTTTGGATATGAATACGAGACTTATGTTTTGGAGAAAATTATGAGCATGATGTGTGCACTTAGGATTTTGATGTCGATTGTGAATGTGATCTTGTAAACTGCCTGAGGAATGTCATGAAAAATATTATCTGAGCAGGTTGATGCTTAGTGTTGATTGAGTGATTTGTGTATATAATTGAGATGAAAATGAAAAGTTTTTAACAGGATGTGTTTTCGTGTGTCTGCCACTTATGATAATTAGTTGGGGTTCTCTAGCTCTTTATGGAGCGCTACATAAAGACTAGTAAAACTCTATCCGATTACCACAAGTGTGCAGGTGTGCTGTCGGTGGCCCCAGAGAGGAGGGGGAGCTGACAAGTTTTGGTATCAGAGCCCTAGGTTATTAGGTCCTAGGGGAATAAGTATGAGTATGAGTCTAGGATGATTGAATGTTTTATGATTATAGCTATTGAATGATGAAACTGATGTAATGAATAATGTCTTGTAGGACGATTACTACAAAGGCATCTAGAGAGACAGAGCAATCTTCAGGCAGGGATAGAAGCAAAGGTCAAAGTAGACCCAGAAGGTCAGTTAGAAGAAGTCAAATTGATAGAATGGCTTCTAGTGATTCCACCGAGCCAGTATCTAATGAGGCTAGAGTGAGGGCGTCTTCAGAGCAGATGCCAGAGTCTTCTTCACAGTCTATTACCCCTGTGCCAGTAGACCCATCTCGAGTACAGACTCAGGGGCCTAGTATGTCAGAGTTGGTAGGCATGATTACTCAGGCTGTGGTAGCAGCTGTGGGTGCTAGTTCTAGCCTTCCATCTAAAAATACTGGAGGTTGTGAGGAATGTGGAAAGAGCCAGAAAGTTAGGGGCTCTGGAGTTCCAGGGAACTACTGATCCTATTCAGGCCGGGGCATGGCTGCAGAGGATCGAGAGAGTATTTGATGTGATGGGATGCTCTGAGGAGCAGAGGCTGAGTATTGCCACCTTTTTACTGGAGGGTAGAGCCCAGAGTTGGTGGAGATCTATTCAGGGCAGGCAGCCCCAGGGAGTGGAGTTGACATGGGAAAATTTTAGAAGAGAATTTCATCAGCAATATTATTCTGAGATTTATAGGGATCAGAAGAGGAGGGATTTCCTTTGTCTGACTCAGGGGAGGATGTCCGTGGCAGATTATGAAGCCACTTTTGTGGAGTTATCTCAGTTTGCTAGGGCCTTGGTGGCTGATGAGAGGGAGAGATGTCGACTATTCCAGGATGGATTGAATCTCCCTATTAAAGCCAAGACCTGTATGCAGACCTACAATAGTTACTCTGAGTTGGTGCAGGGAGCACTCAAAGCCGAGGAGATTGAAAAAGAATATATGAGTAGGAGGCAGGATAGAATGAAAAGAAGTGCTCCTAGTTATTCTTCTGCTCCGGGAGGGACTCAGCCATTTAAGAAACCCCAGAGGACTGGACAGTTTTATTCTGGGTTTAGAGCCCCTGGTGATGTGGGCAGAAGATCAGTATCTGTGTCAGCATCTAGCCCAGTTCAAAGAAAGCCTTATGGGGGTGTGCCTCAGGTTGCCACCAGCAGGGTGTCTGGTGATGTAGGGGAGCAGGGTCGTCCTTCTGGTGGAGGGAGAAATATACCCCATGTAATGTATGTGGAAAACTTCATTTGGGAGAATGTAGAGGGGCAATAAGGGATGTTATATTTGTGGTGATCTAGGTCACCTGAAGAGAGATTGCCCTAGGAGAGGGCAGCAGGCTGGTGGGCTTCCTCAGGGGCCAGTAATGCCAAGGGGACAGCCTAGTAGGAGGGGTGATGGTAGTGTTGTGGCTTCAGCCAGTCAGGTGGGGCCTAATGTTAATCAGCCAGGAGGGTCATCCAGTATTCCGAGGCCGAGGCCAGAGTGTTTGCCATGACCAGGCAGGAGGCTCAGATTGATCCTGATGTGGTGACAGGTATGCTACCCATCGATAATCATGATGCTTATATTTTAATTGATTCTGGATCTACGCATTCATTTATCTCATGTGAGTTTGCTAAGCATCTAGTTAGAGATGTGGGCCAGTTGGGTAGTCAGTTGGTAGTATCTATGCCCGTAGGGAGGCCTTTTATAGCAGACCAAGTGTATAGAGGTTGTGATATTTCTGTGGAGGGTCAGAAATTAGCAGCAGATTTGATTCCTTTGAGGTTGAAAGAGTTTGATGCCATTTTGGGGATGGATTGGCTATCTGTGCATAGAGCCAGAGTAGATTGCTTAAGGAAGGAGGTGATGTTACAAACTTCTGATGATAGAGAGGTCTGTTTTGTTGGTGATAGGAGGGGGTTACCCTCAGGAGTGATTTCAGCTCTGTCAGCCAATAGAATGCTAGCAAAGAGATGTGAAGCCTATTTAGCTTGTGCAGTGAGCCTAGAGGGCAATGGTTTAGAGCTGACGAATATCCCTGTGGTAAGGGATTTTTCAGATGTATTTCCTGAGGAGCTGCCAGGGTTACCTCCTGACAGAGGATTTGATTTCAGTATAGATCTAGCCCCAGATACCAGACCAATAGCCAGGGCACCTTATAGAATGGCTCCAGTTGAATTGAAAGAATTGAAAAGTCAGTTACAAGAATTATTGGATAAAGGGTTTATTAGACCCAGTATATCACCATGGGGTGCACCAGTGTTGTTTGTGAAGAAAAAGGATGGTACCTTGAGGTTGTGTATAGACTATAGACAGTTGAACAAGGTGACCATTAGAAACAATTATCCATTGCCAAGGATCGATGATTTGTTTGATCAGCTGCAGGGGGCAGCAGTGTTTTCAAAGATTGATCTGAGATCTGGGTATCATCAATTGAGAATAAAGAATGAGGATATATCTAAACTGCTTTCAGGACCAGATATGGTCATTATGAGTTCTTGGTATGCCATTTGGCTTGACAAATGCTCCAGCTGCTTTTATGGGTCTGATGAATCAAGTATTTCAAGAGTATCTAGATAAATTTGTGATAGTATTCATTGATGACATCTTGATTTATTCTAGAAGTAGTGAAGAGCATGAACAGCATCTGAGGACAGTTTTGCAGATATTAAGAGAAAAGCAATTATATGCAAAGTTTAGTAAAAGTGAATTTTGGCTGGATGAGGTAAAGTTCTTGGGACATGTAGTTTCAGCCAAAGGTATTATGGTAGATCCTCAAAAGATTGAAGCTATAGTGAATTGGGTATCACCTACCAATCAGACTGAGGTGAGGAGTTTCTGTTGGAAATTGTATCCTAAAGCCAATCATTTGATGATTGTGCAAATGTAAATTGTATATAAATTGATATATTAATAAAAGTTATTTGGCAGTTTATTCATTACAAGAACATCTTCTTAATACTCCTGAAAGTAATGAAGCCCTTAGGATCTTCCTCATGATAAAGGAGGATTTATCTTAGAAGGTCCTTAAAAGAGTTCGCGACCAAATGATATACTATGACAGGGCCATAGTACTATCAATTATAGGACGTTGTATATCATATTTGTTGGTTATCCTCTTAACCAAGGAGTGTAGAGACACTGGTATGACATACAGGTGAAAGTGTAGGAGTACATTTCACCGAACGTGACTCATTTCCGGATACTCTGCTGTCAAGAGTTATTCCGAGAAGATATAGGTATAAGTATCCTTCAGACCTGAAGATCACAACCAGTGGCTTACAAGCAACTCATTGTACTTAGGTGCCGGACCATCTGGATTTCTAATCCAGCTACGAAAGGTTACTGGGTGCAGTCAAGTACTTGTGGTAGTCAGTTGTGGATCAAGATGGAATTTGACCTATCCCATTAAAAGGAGAAATGCTTGTGTTTCAATTTAGCAAGACCTTGGCCAAGGCACTTCATGTGAAAGTCACATGATCACTAAAGTTGAAATCACTTTATGGATTTGCTATTTAGAGTTGACAGGCTCTTAAGCCATCCTTAGCATTTGTGGTCAAGAGGATGAATTATATGGTAACTGTTTCTTAGGGTTCTTGAAGTTTGCTCGGCAACTCTTCGACCTATCCAGACGTCGGGTTCCATTGCTAGATGGGCACATCGATTAGTATAGAAAGTTATTTCTATGCTACCGGCTTAGGTTCGAACCTAGAGAGTCACACGCATAGAAGTTTCCTAGGATGATCTATTTGCTGATCAACGATTGAGAATCGTATATGATTTAATTAATCAATTTGATTGATTGAATTATCTCAATTGGGTTAAGTACAATTGAATAAGATTCAATTTGGTTTAAGTCTATTAGAAGGACAAGTCAATTTCAAATATTGATTTGAAATTAGACTTGATTTGAATTTAAATAGATTCGGGACTAGCCAAATTTGATTTGGGCTTGGACCATGATCTATGTGGGTTAAGTCAAATAAATTCAGATCAGGACCCAAACCTCTCGAATATGGATCTCATATGATGAGATGGCTAAAATCTCATCTCATGAGATAGAATTTAATGCATGACATTTATTTACCGAACATCGGATTTATCCCTCGTCTCTTTGGTTTTCTCCGAACGACGGAACTAAACCAAATGCCGCGACTCCTTGGTTTTCTCTGAACATCGGAATTAAACCAAGCGCCGCACCTTCGGCGTCTCTTCGCTTTTGCCAAACGACGGATTCTTAAATGTCAGAATTAAATGTCAAGGCTAAATCGAGACTATAAATAGAGGGCATTCCCTCACCAGAGAACACAGAACAAAAATAGAACAACAATACACGATTTATCATGATTGTAATTCTAAATTATCGTGGATTGTAATTCTAAAATGTTAGAATAGAAAATCCTGGTGATTCTGGTGTTAGCGGAAGCCTGGTAGATCTTGGAGGAAGATTCAAGTGAGAGGATTCAAGATCAGCAAAGCTATTTTTCCGCGAGCTAGCACTCCCAAAAATCTGATCATTCGGGGCTTCGCGTGGACGATACTAGAGGCCGAACGATTAAACGGCTGCAGAGCAATAAGGATTTACCTACTGTTCTTAAGGTAAGTGATTTGATCCCTAGATCTTAAGGCAGGCTTCAAGATAATAGTGTGACTGGTCATCTTGAAGATCAAGATATGATCTTGATATTTTTATATGCATATTTTAGATCAAACGACCCTGAATATATAGGCAAAGATATGATCTTGATGCATATTAGATAGATTAATATGTAATCTTTTAATTTCCGCAATGATAATAGTTATAAATTTTTAAAAATACGCATGCCTCGGAGACTATTTCTCCCTACAAATGGTATCAGAGCCATGGTTTCGTTAATGATCTAATTTATTGCATGTAAATTAATATTCTCATTAATTGTGTAATTATGGCTAAAACTTATCACAAGGCCATATGGTCACAGGTGGATGAAAATCCGAATTACCCATTCAATGAGGTATTCTGTGACATATTGCCGTGCGATTGTTTTATCGTTGATGCTTTGTTTAAAGAAAATTTAAATTGTGATTTGGCATCAAAACATAGATTACACACACACTCAAAAGATATTTTATATTTGATACATATTGATGTTGTATAAAACCATAATATTTGTATGCTTAGTATAAAACATAGATATGATATGATGGCATGATGTCTATGTTATAAAACATACTAATATTATGAGAGTTTTATTTGAATGTCAAATATTAGTTCATAAATTTTTTTTAGATATGATCTAAATATAGGAATTATGAGTAGTAACATTATGCTTGATTGAAATATATGACATGTTAACATGAAATATATTTAATCATTTGGGTTAGCTAAATCGAGTCCATAAAGGGTTAGACTCTAAGGTTTAAATCAACTGGACTAAAGAGTATTTGTTCAAATCTAATTAGATTAGGTTAAGAATGCTCTAAATCAAACAATAGTTATAGTTGATCAAGTCCTTCTCTTTGATTTAAACCAAATGGAAGTAGATTAGGCTCCGTGGTTGAGCATGAATCTATTAGATGGTCAAATCAGAATTGGTTAACCATATGATGTCAAGGTGGGATGGCAAGTTGCT